>OVBE01010995.1:214-14519 GCA_900406425.1 Iberis pinnata
GAGAGAAAGCTTCGGTGCGTCGTCGACTCAGTGAGAGCATGAGAGAAATATTCAGTGCGTCGTCGACTATGTGAGAGCTTGAGGGAAAGCTTCAGTGTGTCGTCGACCACGTGAGAGCTTGAGAGAAAGCTTCAGTGCGTCGTCGACCACGTGAGAGCTTGAGAGAAAGCTTCGGTGCGTCGTCGACTCCTTTCAAAAGTGTCCCCAGCAGAGTCGCCAATTGTTGAATCTAGGGTCGTCGGTCCCCCTGGATTTGAGTTCGTATTTAAAAGGGGATGATTACAAGTGTGAAGTAAGATAAGGGGGTCGACAAATCCGACGCGCCTAAACAAGAACAAGAAATCTTAGTGAGTCGAAGACTTAGGGAGNGAGAAATCTTAGCGAGTCGAAGTCTTGGTGCGTCGAAGTCTTGGTGCGTCGAAGTCTTGGTGCGTCGACAAGTTCGACGCTCCTAAACGGCTGTAAGAAATTTTAGGTCGTCGGTTTATCTCTCTAACTTCTCTCTAGGATCTCTTATCTCTCGAGTTGCCAACCCCCTCTTCATGGATCCTTCTTCTCCTTTTATAGAGTTTTTCTCGTCATCATTAGGCTACGTGAAGCAGGTGAGTTAGACATCCTGTTCCTCCGGCGAGTCGGTCAGTAGGTCACTGTTCACAGGGTTTAGGAAGACTAGACGCACTGTTCCTCCAGCGAGTCGGTCGGTAGGTCACTGTTCGCCCAGTTTAGGAGGACTGGACGCACTGTTCCTCCGACGCGCCTGCTCACCTTGTCACCTTCTGGGTGGGCTTCTGGGATGGTCTGTGCCCATTGGGCCTGGGCGCAGCCCATATCCTACAATCATCCAATTAATTCTTTAATATAATGCAAAATGAATGAAGTTTCGTTTTGAAAAATAAGTTTCTTCTTGCAATATATATATATATATATATATATATATATAAGTGAAGAAAATACGAGCAGTCTTGGCTCGTAGTGACTTAATGACAAATTAATGTGTCAACACACTTATTATATCATAATGTGAGCGTCATAAAATATGCATGGATTAGCTTTATTTTTTACTTCAAAAATGCATTTTCTTCAAAATGAAGCAACATTCTTTCCAATGATTGCTTCATTTTTTTCTAATATTATTAAAATATTATATTTTTATTTATTATTAATTGTTATTTACACCTTTTATTTTTTGTTAATTTACTAATTTTGCCCAACCTTTTTTATTTGGCAATAGTTCAAATCATACCTCCGATTCAGCTACACAAGAATCTCCAGCTTTGTCTTCTTTTTCTTTAAATTTAGATGATGATGAAAACAATCTTGGTGGATCTTCATCTAAACGACCAATTGGAGTGAAAAAATCCAAACTAAAAAGAAAAAAACGAAGATCAAACGGCGCTTGTTATCAACATTTTAGAAGAAGGAAATAAACAACTTTTGGAGCAGTTAAAGAACACAAGTGCACAAAGACAACATTATTTAGAGATTCAAATCTTGTTTCATGATGTGAACTTCATATAAGACCCTAATATTCGTGCATATATTCAAGCTGAACAAACACGAATTTTACTGGAAAATGGTGCACAACAACAAACTTAACAAACTCCTCAAACATCAAATCCATTCGGAAAATATTTTAAAGATTTAAGTGGATCAGGAAGTTGTTTACCGGATTTCTAATTTTAATTTATAATGTATTATGTTTATTTGTGTTTAGTTTTTATATTGATTATGTTTTCTGAATATTAATGTTGTTATATATTTGTAATTTGTATTTTTATTTTCTATTTCATTTGTATTTTTATTATATTTAATGTTTAAAAGAAAATTGATAACTTTATAACATAAAATTAGGTAATATCATTACAAATATTTTGTTTAAGAATGAAATAATAATAAATTTAAAGTAGATGACCAATTTACAATTTAAAGACTTCATCTTTAAAAAATGAAGCACTATTGGAATGAATTTTGCTTCAAAATAAAACAAAAAGTGAAAAATGAAACACCATTGGAGATGGTCTTATGTAGCGGTGTTATTTGCCTGGCCATGACTCTTCGGGTTCCACTCTATTTATGTCCAAACACCAAACCCAACAAGATTTTACTTTAGCCACAAAGAAATTTAAATTTTCAACAATTTTCTTGAATGGAACGCCATGCCAAAATCTGTACGTACGTAAGTGAATAATGAAAATATGATAATAGAACTAAACCAAGATCTCAGTGGCAAAAAGTGACAAAGATCTCAACGACAAAAACGTGACAACTTAGTCATACATTAAGTCCATTTATCTCGCAAGAAAAACTATTTTCTTAAAACTAAAACAGAGAAGTAGAAATCAGACCACAAATAGTTTCATGTGATTGAACAACATCATCAAACTTGTGATTCAAGTAATAAATTGTGCCTCAATTTGTTGAAATCTTGCCTTATCTTTTTGCCTATTTTTCCTTTACTTGGTTCAGTTTCTTCCCAAGCAATTCCTCCTTAAATTCTAAATCTCTAGAGATTATCATTAGAAACAACACAAACTTTTCTCCCAGGCACAGTTCCCAACATGGGTCAATCCTTTTTCAAATCTCACTATAACCACTTTTCCGAAAGTCAACCACCACGTTTTAAAAAATATCTACCGGCGTTTGGTGGCGGTGAAACCATCCGTACACCAGAATTTCTTGGAGGGTGGGCTTTTTACGGTAGATTCTGAAGTACTAACAGCAAGGAATAGCAAGAAATGATTTCTCATGGTCTTTATGAGCTCCAATCAAATATCTCCGTAAATTTACTAGGGGTCTTTAATGAAGAGGATGCGCCCAAATCTCTCCTTTTCTAGAAGAAAATACATAAACTTCTTCTGTACCTCGTACTAGAGAGATCCTTAAAAGCTTAAAAGCTTAAAGTTTTTCTGTTTTGGATAATTTTCAGGCTAGCAAGATCTAACCCACGTAGGGTCACATAAACCGAGAGAAGCTCTCCTATCTACAAATTTACATACAGCGGGGAATACCCAACCAGGGTTCAAGATGAGCAACAGACTGACATATGCTGAAAAAGGTAAGTCGGTGGCAACTGCTCAAAACTCACCTCCAAGGTCGGGCAGAGTGATAGCAGAGGAGCCAGTAGGAACAGATTTACGCTGTTTTAGCCTCACTTTGATCGGAAGGATGACGAATCCAAAACACCAAAGGATATGGTCACTAATCCCATTCCTCTCAAGTCTTTGGAATCTTGATTCAAGACCTATTGGAGCAGATTTAGGACAAGGCAAGTTTCAATTCCAGTTCGATTCGGAAGCTGATCTACAGAAGGTCTTGCAAAATCAACCGTACCACTTTGCTAAGTGGATGGTTATTCTACAAAGATGGGAAGATTCTATATCTCCTCCATTCCCCTCGCTTATTCCGTTTTAGATCAAAGTCGAAGACCTTCCTGTCCACTTGTGGACAGTGAAAATTCTCAGAAACATAGGTGAGGATGTGGGAAAAGTTGAAACAATGGACATAACATTCTCGGCTGCTAAAGTCCGAGTGCTTCTTAATGGACTCAAGCCATTAATGTTGTCAACTACCTTAGTGTTCCCAAATGGGGATGCGATACATGTCAAGTTGGTGTATGAGAAGATGGAACGGTATTGTGAGCTATGTTTTAGCCTATGTCACGACGCGAAAGATTGCACACTGGAAAAAAAGATGAGCTATACAAGACAAGCTCATCAGGAATTATTAGAGCACGAAGCCCAGTTGACAGAAGGAATCCCCCTAACCTTTCCATCCATGGCAGAATTTTGGAGAACACGGCAAAACAAGAAGAGGCTAGGAGGAGAAACAAAGATTCTTGCTTTGAGATTTCGTCCTCTAGCCATAAAATTCAGAAACACGTTTACAGGAGGATTATAGGGAGATATGAGTTACCACAAAGGGACAGAGTCAGTCTGTGAACGATCCTACAGGGATGAAGTAAGGTCACAAAATACCTTCAGAAGGACTCAACCTTTATCACGAACTTGGGTTCCAATAGAACGTCAACAAAATGACAGGAAAGAGGAAGCTTCACTCTCTGTGGGTTTCTCCCCAAGAGAAAATATATCGGGAAGCAAACAAATTCCAGTATCTAAGTCCCCAGGTAGAGAGGGGTCCCAAAACAAATGACCAACATTAGAACGAATAGGCTCGGTCACACCAGCACAACCAGCAGATACGGGAAATGTAGAGGAAGCCTTGGGAAGCTTAAGAGAGGTTATGGTCCAATATGTTAACTGTGCTGACCCATGCGAAAGAGAGGCACGAAAAATCAGAGTGCAACAAGCTGAAGATAAGGGCCATATTCTATCTAGATCTGAAGAGATGGCAAAAATTTCAATGCAAAAAAACGCTCAAGAAAATACAAATTTGGCTCAAAGATCACTAGCTCCAGAGCTAGAAGAAATTCAGGTTACCCCAAACCAGAACCGAATCCCAGCCCTAGCTAGATTGGGCCCTTTAGAAGAAGACAATTGAGTAACAAAAGACCCACTGAACAGCCTGGTGCGAAAGCGTTTGAGTCGGCTTCCGGGTAAAAGGCCAATACAACCTAGCCAAAAGTTCCTAACGGGGATCTCATCTAAACAAAGGAAAATAAGGCAGGTCGCGACCTCTCCAAGAAGAAGAGGAACAGTGGATAGAAGAGAGGGACCAAAAAAGAAGCCAACTCTGAAACATCCAATAGAGCAAAGAAGTTCTAAGGAAGGGGAACCTTCAGTGGCACATAAGGAGGAGATGATGGATTTTCAAGATCCATCACATCCTCTTCCTTAAAGATAATGTCTTGGAACTGTCAAGGCCTGGGGAATACCATGAAAGTTCGACAGGTGAAGGAGATTTACAAGCTACAATCTCCGGATATCATCTTCCTCTCGGAAACAAAGAATGATGAAGCCTTTGTTTTCCGAAAATTGAAAGCATTAAATTTTAAAAATCATGTAATTTTTCCCCCCTCATGGGCACGGGGGAGGGGGTCTCACTCTTCTTTGGAAGGAAGAAATTAATGTACAAGTCTTGACAACAAATGATAATCTTGTGGATACATGCATAATTCATAAAACAAAGCCTCTGTTTTTATCTTTCATATACGGTAACACTGACTATCGTTTAAGAAGGATACTTTGGAATAGCTTAATAGACAAGGCAAAGTTACGACAAGGGCCTTGGTTCCTAACAGGAGATTTCAATGATATCTTAAGCAACGACGAGAAAAAAGGCAGCAGACAGAGATCGGAAGGATCCTTTAAGGATTTCAGAGCTTTCATGTCAGCCGAGGATCTATATGATCAATGAAACCCACATTCGGCTTATCCCGAAAGTGAAAGTGCCAAGGAAGGTTTCAGACTATCGACCAATTGCACTTTGTGACGTTTATTACAAGATAATCTCAAAAAATCTCACAAGAAGATTACAACGGTTTTTGACGTTGATAGTGTCGGATAACCAATCCGCTTTCGTTTCGGGAAGATCAATAGCGGATAATGTCCTTATCACACATGAGATGCTACACTCCTTAAGTGTATCAACGGCAAGAAAACGATGTGCCATGGCTCTGAAAACCTTCATGTCTAAAGCCTATGATAGACTCGAATGGAACTTCATCGAATGAGTGTTAACAAAGTTCGGGTTTCACACCCAGTGGGTGGGATAGATTATGAGATGTGTTTCGACGGTAACCTATTCTTTCCTCTTTAATGGTTCGGCACGAGGTTTAGTGGAACCAGAAAGAGGATTGAGACAAGGGGATCCTCTATCCTCATACCTCTTCATCTTATGCAGTGAAGCACTTTCGGGACTATGTCGATATGCCGAGTCAAGCGGAGAGCTCAAAGGGTATAGAGTAGCTACGAGTAGCCCGAGAGTAAACCATTTATTATTTGCAGACGACACTGTGTTTTTCTGTAGCACATCCCCAAAATGTGTCAAAGCGTTGAACGAAATTTTGACCATGTATGAAAAGGCCTCGGGTCAGTTCATCAATGTTTATAAGTCTTCTATAATCTTCTCCAAGAAAGCGGAAGAAACAGTGAAAACATGAGTCAAAAGAGCCTTGAATATTTTTAAAGAAGGAGGTATGGGAAAATATCTTGGTTTGCCCGAGCTTTTCAGAAGGAAGAAAAAGGATTTATTTGCATCAATCATAGATAGAATGCATCAACGAACCGTAAGTTGGTCATCACGATTCCTCTTGACATCACGGCGGCTTACAATGCTAAAAAGTGTCCTATCTACAATCCCATCCTTCGCAATGTCGTGTTTCCAGTTACCAATGTCGCTTTGCAAAAAGATACAATCGGTGTTGACTAGGTTTTGGTGGGATGGCAACAATCCGACAAAGAAATTATCATGGATTACATGGACAACTTTAACTAGAAACAAGAAAGAGGGGAGACTCGGGTTCAGAGATGCCCTCCTTGGAAAGTTGGCGTGGAGAATACTCGAGCATCCGAGTTGCCTATTTAGCCGTGTACTACAAGGAAAGTACTTTCCCAATCAAACATTCTTAGAGTGTGAGGCAAACTCAGTCATGTCACATGGATGGAGAAGCGTTTTAGTGGGCAGGGACCTCATCAAATGTCATTTAGGCTGGACTGTCGGGAATGGTGAGTCCATACTCATATGGACAGAAGCCTAGCTCTCTCTCTCGGAAATTAAACGAGTCTCGGGTCCTATACTCCAAAATCAAGTGGAACTAAAAGTGTCCTCTCTATTACAAAAAGATGGGATTTGGAATAGAAACAAAGTACAAGAGTTACTGCCCAACCTAGAGAGTGAAATACTCCTTCTCCAACCGAGAAAAACCGGAGCTATTGATAAGCGGATATGGACAAAGAGCAGCTCTGGAATTTACAGTGCAAAAACTGGATACTACGCAGGTTTGGAAGAACATATGGGATCCAATATTAATAGTGATTCCCAACCTAAAAGGTGGGTAGAAGACATATGGAATTAAAAAATCCCCGAGAAGATTAAAATTCTAATCTGGAGAATATGTCACAAAGCCTTACCTACTAACGACAATTTGCAGAGAAGGGGAATTAATGGAACGACACCTTGTCTAGTGTGGGGATTGAATGAAACTATAGAGCATATCTTCTGGTTTTGCCCCTTTCCCGTGCAGGTTTGGAGAGAGGCCCCGATCTCGTGCAAGCCAATCACAGTTTCCTCGGATTGGCTATCGATTTGGAGAAGCATAAGACAGGTGATCAGCCTTCCACCCACCGGATTAAGATCGAACGTAATAGCTGCTTGGCTGGTCTAGATTTTGTGGAATGCAAGAAATCTTCGAATTTATCAAAAGAAAAATCTCACAACAGAGGATGTGGTGACTAGAGCAGTGAAAGATGAAAAAGAGTGGGATGAAGCCCAAGTTCCAGTGCTACCAACCAAGCAACCATGGCCAAGGCGTGTAGAGACCCTCGGGACAGTTTGCCAAACGGATGCGGCGTGGAGTCAAACGGATAAAAGGGCAGGGATGGCTTGTGCTTTCTCCTTCGAAGGAAGACAAGTTTCATCCCACTCCACCAAAAGCACCAGGATAAATTCAGCTTTGATAGCGGAAGGATGTGCCTTAAAAGATGTTGTCATCATGGCAATACGGAAAGGTCATCGAAGAATTATCTTCGAATTCGACTCCGAACCACTAATTAACTCTATCAATGGAGTATCATCTTTCTCTGAACTACATGGGATAGTTTCATATATTTTGGTTTTGAAATCACAGTTTGTAACTGTGTATTTTGTGGCAATTCCCCGAGAGAGAAACGGGATAGCCGATCATTTAGCAAAATTAGCTTTTCAAGAGTATGTAACGAATTAAGTTTATGAAATGAATGTTGATGCACAAAAAAAAAAAATTTCTACATCTCTAAAGTATGAGTGATTTTTTTGAGTTGAAGACTCTGTTTGAAGGTTTATAGTGGTGTTAATAGTTATTTTGTCATCGATAGATTGGCTTATGAAGAAAACACATGCAGAAGGCAATGGCTAAAATTAAATATTAAAAAGTATATAAGAAAAAATGGGAAAAATGCCATTTAAAATTCTGAACTCTTTACTAAGATGTTTAAATCCTATATTTTCGTACGAGTCCATTTAAATCCTAAATTTTACGTTGACTTGGCCATTTTAAACCCACAATCAGTCAACAGTTTAGTCTAATTAATCCTGTTAAATCTCTGTTACTGTTAACGTTAATTAACCAATTAACTAAACGATGAGTTTTGACAAACATAAAACTTGAGAAAAGCTTTTATGGCGAAAGAAAAAAATCCCATTCTTTCGACATCTTCTTTCTTCATGTGCCCTAAATTGTAGAATCGAAAGATTGACAGATAAAATACAGGATCTGATCTGATTGTCAAAGGAGCTTTGGATTCGTTTCTTATCTTCTTCGAGTTTTGGTTCGTTTTTTTTAAAAAATTTTATATTCTTTTCTCATTCGTTATGTAATCTATGGTTTCATTTTCGAAATCAATTTCATTGATTACGATTTGGTTCAAACGATTTGGTTCAAATTCATTAAATTAATTCGTTTAAAAGTCAAAGTTGAGTTTTGGTGTTTGAGCATAATAAGTCGGGCAACAAGTGTCCAAACATTGAGCATAATAAGTCTGTGATTGATTTCAATCTGGCTTAAAGTATTAAATCAATTTGTTTCAAAGTCAAAGTTGAGTTTTGGTGTTGGATTGGTTTAATTGGTTATTCATTCTGGTTTCATATATTAGTTGTGTATGTTCTATATACACGAGATATAGTTTGTAGCAATCATCCTGAAAAATATAACAAAAAGAGATTCAATTTTTAAAAATATCAAATCCATAGAGCATCGTACATCAAAGTGATAGAAAATTAGACTTAATTACTTGTCATAACCTTCAATACTTATTTCCACCAAGCGAAAACAAGAAGAACTTATTGTAAATAACCTCTAAAAGAAGTTGATGGGAGCGTCCAACTGCAACAAACAAACAAAAAAAGAAAACAAATCAAGAAAGATCCGTCTTATTATAAGAATTGATAAGATTATAAGATTACAAAGAACAACATGGAAACCATTCTTTGCAAGAGAAAATGCAGTGGTCTTACCAATCCCACAAGTTGCCTGTACATTAAAAATTTTACATTTACCTGACCAACACAAATAGGTTTCAATACTTCATGTTCTAAGCAAACTACAAGTACTTACACCAGTGATAACACAAATGGATCTTGAAGATCCAATCTTTGGATCGATAGTACCAGAAATGGGCGGAAATTTTGAGCCAAATGTATTTTCTCTAAGCAGTTGCAAGTAGGAAGAAACAAGTGCAATACCCCAAAGAAGGATGTTCCACAAATCAGATGAATATACAAAATACAGAGCCTTCTTCACCTCTTTCATCTTCTGCACTTAAATAATAAAATATATATAAAAAAAAATCCAAAATCATTTATATGTTTATCAGAATCCACTTGAGTAATTATCAGACATAACTCATACGACATACAAAAGAGTTGAGGGAACTTCAAATACTTGAAATAAGATTATCTCTCATAAGATTCAAGAAAGAAGAAATTAGAATTAAAGGTTGCTTTATTTTTTCATAGAGTTAATAATGAAATAAGAACTGTTTCTTAACGCATATGTTATCTTCACCTCCTGCAAATCAACCAGACTGGCCAAACCACAAGTCAGTTTTAAGAGGGAGAATAAGTAAGATTCGGACTTTGATTCAATTTCACCACCATCGTGCAACAGAGATTGTAATAATTGAGTTAATAAGAGGGAGAATGGTTAATTAACGTTAACAGTAACAAATATTTAACAGGGTTAATTAGACTTAACTGTTGACTAATTATAGGTCTGAAATGGCCAAGTCAACGTAAAGTTTAGGATTTAAATGGAATCTGTACGAAAATATAGAATTTAAACGACTTACTAAAAAATTTAAGATTTTTTTGGCCAAGATTTGAAATTTTGGGATTTAAATAGCATTTTTCCCAAGAAAAAATCAAAATTGAGGTTTAAAACATAACTATAACATTTAACAGCACTCTTTGTCCTACGTACGATTATTATAATATAGTATTTATTATTATTAGTATAAAGTTAACTTACGATATTATAAGAATTATAGAATGAAGAGTACTTATGAGTTTAACTAGATCTGGGCACTCGTTTGACAACGAAAAAAAAAAAAAAACTAGATCTGGGCACTCGTTAAGTTGTGCTCGGTTACTATTAGTATATGGTTGAGATATTATAAAATCTATTTGGTTAGTTTAGATATCTAAGTTTCGGTCAGTTCGGATACCTTTTGGTTTCGGTCGGTTCGGATACTAAATTTAATAACTATAAGATAACCAAATTAACTGAATAATCGAACTAACTTATAATTAAATAATTTAGTATAGTTTTTATAAGTAAATTAAACATAAAATTTTTCAAGTAAACGATTGGTTAAATAATTTATATATTTATCTAGAAGTAATTTTTTGGTAATTATCATAAATTACATATTATATCATTCATATTATTTCCTTTTATATATATATTTGTGATTAATTAAATTTTAGAATTATAGTTTTGATTAATTAGACTTAAAATTTACAAATTATCAATTAATTTAATATATGCTCAAGAAAAATTTAAAAATAAGACTAACATATCAAATATTTTTTATTATAAAAAATATTATATGTCTCTTAAAATATTTAAAAGACTTAAAAATCATTGGATAATGAATATTGTAACTTTATATCATAATGTCTAGTAAAATTTGTTAATCTAAAATAGATCTTTTATCTTTTCTATGTCTATTCAATCTCAAATATTATATTAATGAGGTAATTATGGAGTTTTTGCTAGAAAAAAGTTGATAAAAATTGTCTTTTCAAATTTTAGAAGAAATTGTTGGATTAGAAGTGAAAAGTGCTTATGTGTCAAAATTTTAAAGCATGTGAAATGACCTACTCTAAATAAAGAGAGATTATTCTAGGAAAAACGTTTGCGAGCTACACGAAGAAGCTTAAAGCGGTAAGGAAGTGGATGAGAGAAATAGACTTCTACATAGAAGAAATAGAATTAGATACGTGTGAAGAGGGCTTAAATACGTGTGATGAAAATAAGGTTGGTGAAGAATTAGTTCACGCATATGAGATAGTTCAGGGAAAATTAGTTCATAGAGAACAATTGGTTAACAAAGAACATGCTGAGAATGAAGAAATGGTTCAAGAAGAGTTTAACTTTTATGTGGCTCAAACTGTTCAAGAGGCTTTTGAGGTAGCTGAAAATGTAGAGGAAGTTGTTGATGAAGCGGCAACAGATGGTGATGATTATGAAGATGAGGACTATGTTGAATTTGAAGACTTAGAAGCTGTTGAGAGTGAAGAGTCCATTGACCTTGAAGACAATGACGATGAAGATGTGTTTGAGGATGATGTGTTCAAGAGGATTTGGAGGTTTTCAACCCGGGGAACTATGCTGATGAGGTTCTGATATTACTCAGATTAAATGCATTTTAGTGGGCATTTATGCCTGCTAGATTTGCATTATCTGAGTCCTTTCTTTGCAAATTGGAACTTTTTAAAGACTTTCAGGTGTTCGGGTCGATTTGGATTAAAAGTGCTGAGTTGCTGTTTAATTGGATGGAATCTGGCTAAGTGAAGAATTGAAAAGCCAATCTGGTCTCAGATTGGTAAATCTAAAGAATGGAAGTCACGAAGACCTCAGAATGATCGGTCCAGCCTTGGACCGATCGGTCTGAACATCCAAAAAAAACAGAAGATCCAGACCGATCGGTCCACGCGTTCACAGAGAAGACATACCGATTTAATAAGATTTATTGAAAGTTCTGGTCTTTGAAGTTATTGATGATTTGATGCTAGCTCTGCATTAATAAGATTTAATCTGAATTTGAAATATTCTTGTCTATGGTGTTGATTTACTTTAAGAATTAGGTACTTTGCTCTTCAATGTTCTTTAAAACCGACAAGTTCTTCCAGTACTGTCCGGGCCCTTTCTCTCTCTCCCTTCAGAAAATAAAAAAGAAGAAAATCTGGTTTAGAAAAATTGTTGAAAGCGTGACCTTGAAGACTATAGTCATTGCCGGGGCTGTTGAAAAACAGTTAGAATCATGAAAACGCAGAAAAGTGCGAACATGAAAGAAAAAAAGAAAAGAAAAACGCAGAAAAGTGCGAATCTTTAGAAAAAAAAAAGTGAGAAAGGGAGAAAAAGGATCAAGACCAAAAGTCGGTTGATGCTTTGTTTGGTTTGGGCATTTCAATAGAAAAGGTATTTGAGTAAACTGATTGATATACCATAGATGAGAATGAATGTGTTTGAACTTAAATGAATTTAAAGAGCTGGTTGATTTGATTTAATCCTTCATTGATTTGGGATTTAGAGTAGGAAACGGTTTATTAGTTCAGTGGTGGTAAACAGTCCAGTCTAGGTACTTCTTTGAGATTGGAGTCTTTTGGGATTTGAAACTGTGTTTATGGTTGTTGAGGTTTTGTGAGTTTTTGTGTGGCCCCTTTCAAGTCTCTTCTCCGGATTAAATCTTGCTTTACTTGAGGACAAGCAAAGATCTAAGTCTGGGGCAGTTGATATTACTCAGATTTAATGCATTTTAGTGGGTATTTATGCCTGCTATATTTGCATTATCTGAGTCCTTTCTTTGCAAATTGGAGCTTTCTAAAGACTTTGAGGTGTTCAGGTCGATTTGGATTAAAAGTGCTGAATTGCTGTTTAATTGGATGGAATCTGGCTAAGTGAAGAATTGAAAAGCCAATCTGGTCTCATAAATCTGAAGAATGGAAGTACGAAGACCTCATATTGATCGGTAAGCCTTGGACCAATCGGTCTGAACATCCGAAGAAAACAGAAGATCCAGACCGATCGGTCTATAGCTAGACCGATCGGTCCACACGTTCACGGAGAAGACAAACCGATCGATTTTATTGATTGATTTTGAACCACGTATTTGGAGAAGAAATTATGAACCCTGTTTTTAATATATCTATTTTATTGATTTTAATCATGTGTTCTATTCAGAAATTGATTTGTCTTTGCTTTGATATGTCTAAGTAGTTCACCAGTTAGGTTTTAGGGTTTTCCTATGGGAAAACATGTTTGAATGTTAGGTTTAACTTTGTAGGATTTAATTTATTAGGTTCTTAGTGTAAATTGGTTCTCAATGCTTGAATTAGATTGATCACCTAGTTCATGATTATAGGTTGATAAATACAAAGAGATTTGATTTAGAAACCTGACCTAATTTAGATGAATAAGTGTTTTTACTTGCGAGAGTATTGTTTTAAATGTTTATGAACTATTGAATCTGATTGCAATGCATGATCAAATTTCTTTTAAGAAGGCGAGAGTTTGTCTCTGGCAATTCAAAGGGTTTAATACTCCGAGAGGAGATTATTCCATATTCGTTTTTCATGTTGAGAACTATTTTCAATCCAAATCCTGCATGTTAACTTGACTTTAAAACTGAATACCTACGGATTTCCCTAATACCTAGCGTTTTTATACTATAAGTTTAAATCGTTTTCAATTTACCGTTTTGATTCACAACCACTTAATTATTCTCTCTTTAGCTAGATTTGAAATTGAAACTGAACGTGTACTATTCTAGTCTCTGTGGATTCGATACCCTTTGCTGTGCTACATTGAACTGTTCTCTGCAGTATTAGTTTAGGATTAAATTCTTAACCTATAAGGTTCCAGATGATGAAGAAGTGTATCCGTATACTGAGAATTCGTCTGATGATGAAGAAGAAGAAGTTGAAAGGATGGGAAGAGATGGATTACTAGATGGATTTTTTAGTTTGAGGCCGACATTTTACAGTGGTAAAGAGTTCAAAGAAGAAGTCATCAAATACATTTTGAAGACAAGGAGAAATGTGGTGTATGACAGATGGGAGAAAGAAAAGAAAAGTGTTAAATGCAAGGCTAATAAGTGTGATACGTCTATATTGTTCAATGGAGAAACCAATAAGCAAGTGGATGGTGAAAGTGTACAACAACAAGCATAATTTCTATCCAACAAGAAAATGTGAGCATATAAAAAGCCCTGTCATTGCTCAGCTCATGTATGAAGATGTGATAAAATATTCTACGATGAGTGCTCCTATGATCAAAGAAGAGATGAGGAAGAAATACAACATCATTATCACCGTAGCTCACTCTAGGGTAGTGATAGTAGGAATTTTTCTCTAAAGTGATAGTAGGTATTTTGGGGTGAGATTGGTTTTCCCTACGTGATCAATTCCTAATTACACTATCATATCGTTG
>OVBE01010996.1:0-14519 GCA_900406425.1 Iberis pinnata
AAATTCAAATTTTGGAAACTTACTCCACAATTCTTGAGCACTTAGTTTCGAAAAAATAAAAAAATTATAAAATGAAAAATAAATTATTTCACTAAAAAGTAAAAAAAAATTAAAAAAATATAAAACATAATTATAAAACTAAAATATTGAAAAACTTGTTCAACAATTTTGAGGAATTAGTTTGATCAAAAATCAATTTATATCAAAACTAAAACAGATATTTAATAAATAATTTAAAATATTTCAATAAAATAAAAGTTATTTTATTTTAATAAAAAATCTTTATAATATGTTAATATAATAATATATTATATGTATATATATATATACTATATTTTTGCTTTTAATTTTTTTTTTGATTAATTAAGCAATGTTTCTATAATAACCAAAATAAGGTATTCTAATATTATATATTTGGAATATGTTATATTCCAAAATTTATGATAATCTTGTTGAGTGGAATTATATTCCAAATATTTAAAGAAGAGATTAATGCTTTTATAAATATATTAGTTTCTTATATATTAGTAGGGGTGTCAAAATGGGTAACTCAATCCAAACCAACCCATAACTCATATGACTTGTGTATGAAATGGGTAATGGATTTACTCAACTCATTTAACAAATGGGTTGGGTCAACCCATTACCCATTTAATTTAGTGGGTTAATGAGTCAAAATGGGTTACCATTATAATTTGATTATTATTTTAATAATTATTTTAGTTAATAATTATAACATCATAATTACATCATTAACACTAGATTACCAATTTCATTATAAATATCACATGAAAACTATTTGAGAGAAATTTTCAATGGAAGTTTTTGATAGAAAATCTTTTGTAGAAAAATTATGACGGGAAAATTTAATGGGAAAATTTTACGGAAAAATTTTGGCGGAAAAATTTTGACGGGAAAAGTTTGGAGGCAAAATTTCGGCGGGGAAACTTCATCGGGAAAACTTTTCTCAGGAAAATTCTCGACAAGAAAATTTTGACGAAAAAATTTTTGGCGGGAAAATTTTTGAAGGGAAAGTTTTCGACGGGAAAACTTTTGTCGGAAAAATTTTGACGGGAAAATTTTGGCGGGAAAACTTTAGCGGGAAAACTTCGTCGGGAAAACTTTTGGCGGGAAAATTTTGACGGGAAAAATTTGGCGCGAAAAATTTGGCGGGAAAACTTCGTCGGAAAATTTTTTGGCGGGGAATTTTAGTGGAAAAATTTTTTTGGCGTGAAAATTTGACGGGAAACTTTTTTCGGGAATTTTTTGACGGAAAATTTTGGCGGGAATTTTTTGGCGGGAAATTTTTTGGCGGGAAATTTTTGCGGGGAATGTTTTGGCGGAAGATGTTTTGACTAGAAAATATGTGACTTGGAATTTTGATGGGAAAATTTTTTGCTAAAATATTTTTGGCAAAATATTTTTTTATTTGACAAAAGAAACTTTATTAATATTATTTTCATTTTTAATAAATTAAATTTTTAAAAATAAATAAATAATGTTGGGTTGGTTATGGATAACTCATTAATCCATTTTACCCAACTCATTTTAACCCAACCCAATAAACCCATTAACCCATTAGACCCATAAAACCATTAGAACCCAAAACTTGAACCCATTTGGATATATGAGTTGGTTTGGGTTGGGTTGACCCAAAAACAATGACCCATTTTGACACCCCTATATATTAGATTAAATCGAGATGATTTCATTGTTGAGGAAATTTTGGAAAATAAATTTTTCTTAAAATACTTTATTGGTTAATTGTAACTTTCTTAAAATTAAGTACATTAAAAACTATAAATGATTTTATTAATTATTATATTTCTTTTAATTTTTATTATATTTATAATTTTAAAAATTTGTATTATTAAAAATATATTTAAATCTTTCAAATTATAATCCATACAATTATAAAATTTTTAAATAATGCATCTTGATCCAATTTTATAATATTATAAAAAATTTTAATATTAAAATCAATAAAATCTGAAATATTTTTTAAAAAAGTGGACCCATGTGGTTTAAACTCATGACCACAAGTTAAGATAAGAAAGCTTGTACCATCTGCGCTGATTCATATTATTGGTACTTTAAATGCCAACAACTATTAATATATACAAAATTCGATCAGAAAATCAGAAAATTATAAATCGGTAGATCGAACACTCGACCTCCAAATAAATTTCGGGTCATACCCGACCCACCCCTTGGATCCGCGTGTTTCTTCAAATTTTTCTTCCAAAAATGTCCTTCAATCGTTTTTTTGTTTGTTCATGAAAATATTAATTTTCAATGGCACATATCGTAATAGTATAGATTATTTGTCTTCAATTTGTCTTCGAATTTAATAGTATAGATTATTTTTAAAATTATTTCCATCTTCACCGATTGTTTTTACGACCCATCTTCACCATTTATATCATTTTTCCAGTTCTTTTTCTTTTGTAGATTGAGAATTTGAATTTTTTATGGCGGTTTCTAAATATGATTTAAATTTCAAGATAATTTAACGCATATAAAAAATTTATCCAAAGAAAAAACACTCTAATATAATACATACCATAAAAAAACTCAACGCCTACGAAAACAATTTGAAATTCTAATGTCAAAAAAGTAAAATCCTGAAAAATATAGAAAACGATGCGAAACGAAGCCAGGGAATATCGCACCGAAAAAATAACTAAACATAACAAATATGTCAAATTAAATCGCAACTAACGCCGTACTCGGCACCTGCTGAAACAATGACGAAGAAGTTTGAGGAACATTCACGAAGTCTCCTTCTCTCTCGCTAAAACTTTTTTTTATAAAAAATATCCAACTTTATTTATAGTACCTTTTAGGCTTTTATCATTTATAATTGGCATTAAATTCAAACGAACAATTACAACAAATCTTAATATTCTTCTCTTAACTGTAAATTCGGATCTGACCATCCACAAATAAATTTCCAACTTATATTTCTTCATTACATTATATTCGAATGCGGGTGGCTGGTTAATTTTCTGTTTTAATTAGTCTTTTTCTTTTTTGCATTTTTGTTGTAAAAAAAAAAAAAAGAATGCAACTAAGTAGTGTTATTTATGTTGTTAGAAAAATGCATTTTTCAGTGAACCTAACTGCATCCCGAAACGAACAAAGTTACGGCTTGTTCAAATGGGCCCAAATATTGTCCTTTAAGGACTTAGCTTTTTTTTTTCCTTACAATAGACTCTTATCTCTTTAGAAGGTTTGGTGGGGCCCATATCCCTCCATTACCATTCCAATCATTCAGAGCAAAAATAACTCTTTGTTGGATCCATTTTCCAAATCTTTCTTTTCGATTTAGGGCACAAACCTCTGAAAAATACAACAAAAATCAAAATCTCCACTCCTCTGAATCAACGAAACACCATTAGTCTTCTTCCGACTCTTAATTCTCTTTTGATTTATTTCGAGGGTTTCCGAATTGCGCCGTATTCTTCTTTCCTTCCTCGTTGCGCACCCTTCTCCTTCTTGTACTGTGAGTGTGAACAAACAAAATACGCGATATTTTAGGGGTTTCTGAGTTCAATTTTGCTATCTTAGTATCGAAAATTTTAGGCAGCTAAATTTTGGATCCTTTGTTACTCATTCGTATTACCGGAATAGCGCCATCAATTCTAGCAATTGAATTAATCTTGTGATTCTCTTACTCTCTGGTTCTGAGATCATTTCCCGGAACTTGCTGTAATAGTCAGTTTTCTTGTTTCTCAATCGAAATTTTACTGTGGATAATCCTTCAAAGAATAAGAATCTTATTCTCACTCTGAACACTACGAAGTTGCTGCACCATTTTTACTAGAATTTGTGTTAAATTAAACCATTCATTTTTACATGTTTAATCAGTTTTGTTAGTTTGTTGAGTTTATTCATTTGTATGCTATGTGTATTCTGTCTCAGATTATAGGCGGTTCAAGATTTTGTCTCGTGTGATTGTCAGTCCGTGCAATGTCAAACCTTCATGTATTGTAACCCTTTCACCCCCTCGTTTTTGACCTTTAAGATTATATTAGTCAATTCGCATATTGGTTTGCTTAATCTTGCATACCATCTCTCTGCTGTCAACTCTGGTGTTCTTGCCTTTTGCAGTCATCTCTCAGTGGTTCAGCTTCGAATTTACCAGATGGTTCAGGCAGATCTTTTTCTGGTTCCTATTCCGGACAATCTGGTGCACCGTCCCCATCATTTCATCATACAGGTGGGTGTGATACTTATCTTGACACACACCCTTGTAGATTTTGTTCTGTTCTGAATAGCTTGCTACAAACAAATTTCTTCACGCAGGGAATCTTCAGGGACTTCATAATATTCACGGGAGCTATAACGTCGGGAATATGCAAGGTACACTTACATCAAGAAACTCAAGTATGAATAGTATACCTTCTGCTGGGGTTCAACAACCTAATGGGAGTTTTTCAAATGGAAGATTTGCTTCGAATAATCTTCCTGTTGCTCTCTCTCAGGTATATGTGCCTTCAAATTTTTCTGTAAAACAACTGGCCCTATGTTTAGTGTATGTCTCATATTATAAGATGATTATTGTTTTTTTTTTGTTTTGTAGCTGTCTCATGGTAGCTCACATGGACATTCTGGAATCCCAAACAGAGGAGGCATTAATGTTGTTGGCAACCCTGGATTTAGTAGTAACACAAATGGAGTCGGTGGTTCTATTCCTGGGATTCTCTCCACATCTGCAGGAATTAGTAATCGGAATAGCGTTCCAGGGATGGGAATATCCCAATTATTGGGAAATCAAGGCCCTCGAATAACAAATTCAATGGGAAACATGGTTGGTGGAGGTAACTTGGGAAGGAATATTAGCTCTGGTGGGTTGTCTATTCCTGGTCTTTCTTCGCGCCTAAATCTGGCAGCTAATAGTGGATCAGGATTAAATGTTCAGGGGCAGAATCGAATGCTTGGTGGAGTCCTTCCTCAAGGTATATTTATGATTAAACCAGACTCTCGTGAGTACGATAATTTGTAGTGAAAGCATACTCTGGGTTGTTTAGTTTTCACATTACAATCTTATTTACATGACTGTGTAAGAAGATTACAGCTGTTGTTTATGGATATATCACTAAGAATCTAACTACAAAAGTTGCATTGTACAGGATCTTCTCAAGTCATGTCTATGTTGGGGAACTCTTATCATACTGGTGGCGGTCCACTTTCACAGAACCATGTTCAGTCAGTTAACAATATGATGCTCAGTGATCACTCTAGCGACAGCTCTCTTTTTGACATCAACAACGATTTTCCCCAGCTTACAAGTCGTCCTGGTTCTGCTGGTGGCACTCAAGGACAATTAGGTAGTCAATTTATCTGAAGTTCTTCTAATACTCATATACGTAATATTTTAATGTCTTCTTCCCTAATACTCTTGTGGCTGTGTATCTAGGATCTTTGAGGAAACAAGGTTTAGGAGTCCCAATGGTCCAACAAAACCAGGAGTTCAGCATCCAAAATGAAGACTTTCCTGCCCTACCTGGATATAAAGGTGCTGGTCTTTTATCTCTAACTTTGTATTGTATTGTGCATATAGTTTGGTAACAAATGTAATGTACCGACAGAGGAATATATTTGTTTCGTTTCCCCTGTTATAGAAAACGGGTTTCCCCATCCTCTTCTCGAAATTTCCATGAAAGCCATTTCCAAACCTTCATAACTTTTTAATCGCTTCCACATTACAGCTTATTGATTCAGAAATATGATTAACATATGAGTTTCTAAATGGTAAAACTTAATCTGAAGGATCATTCACAAGCATAGTAGATATTTTGCAGGCGGTAATTCTGATTATCCAATGGATTTGCATCAGAAAGAACAACTCCACGACAATGCTCTGTCAATGATGCACTCTCAAAACTTCTCTGTAAGCTTTAGACTGTTGAAATTGACAAAATTTCATTTTTTTCTAGTGATATGGTTGTTGATGGCGTATTTATGTTTGTATATTGCAAATTTGCAGATGAGTAGATCTGGTGGTTTCAACTTGGGAGCAACATATCCATCACATCGTTCACAACAACAGGCACAACATACTTCGTCTGTGAGTGGCTCTCTCTCTCTCCTATCCCTATTTTTACCCAAGCCATCATCTTCTTTGGAGTTGCATATCTCATTCATTCTTATTGCTATGTGACTGGTGGGCTACAGGGTCTTGGTTTGAGACCTTTAAGCTCACCAAATACAGTTACCAGCATGGGTTATGACCAGCTTATTCAACAGTATCAGCAGCATCAAAGTCAATCCCAGTTTCCTGTGCAACAGATGTTATCAATCAACCAATATAGAGATTCTGAGATGAAATCTGCACAATCAGAGGCAGATCCTTTTTGTTTGCTTGGCTTGTTAGACGTACTAAATAGGAGCAACCCTGAGTTGACGTCGCTTGCTCTTGGCATCGACTTAACGACCCTAGGATTAGATTTGAATTCAACTGGTAATCTTTACAAGACATTTGCTTCCCCTTGGACCAATGAGCCGGCAAAGACTGAAGTCGAGTTCACAGTACCAAGTTGTTACTATGCTATACCACCTCCGCCTCTCAATGTAAGCTAGCATAGCACCGTCAGTGTATTCTCTCACTCTCTCTATTTTGTTAACAAATGTTTTATCATTTTCCATTTGGTTTCAGCGAGCAAATTTCAAGAGGTTCTCATACGAGTTATTGTTCTACACGTTCTACAGGTCAGTATTCTATATTCAGTTTACTAACTCATGAATCATCTTTGTCCAATTTAAGACATTACTTTGCTCTAATTCTTGTCTCAGTATGCCAAAAGACGAAGCACAGTTATACGCAGCAGATGAACTGTATGTTTTTTTTTCCATCTACCATAGTATTGATTATTCGTATACGGTGTACTTTTTGTGCTGATGCTTTTCAGCTTGATTGATATATGTTGCAGTTACGAAAGAGGTTGGTTTTACCACAAGGAACTAAGATTATGGTTCTTTAGAATTGGGGAACCTTTGGTGAGGACAGCTTTATATGAAAGAGGAACATATGATTGCCTAGATCCAAACTTGTTCAAAACAGTCAGAAAGGTTAGTCAACAATGATTATTGCAGGAGTATATATATGTACTATTGAATTTGCAGAGTTTGTAATAATATATATATGTATTGGGATGGTTATTGCAGGAAAATTTTGTAGTCAAGTACGAGCAATTGGAAAAGAGACCAAACTTGCTGCAGCATTGACTACATGTAGGTTTGTTTGTTCAATTAGTAGCAGCTTTTACAGTGTGAAGCTTTTTCTCTTTCTATTTCTTGTTGCGAACTCCATTTGAGTAGAAACCAATTTCAATTTGTAACCCCCCAAGTTCCTTACAAAAGGTAATAACATCACATTTACTTTCCTTTTTTTTTTGTTCGTTTCTAGATCTGATTATGATTATAATTAGCTATCATATACGCTGGGGAGATTTTAAAAAATATCAATCTAGTGGAGCCTTTTCAAATAAGGACATTGTTTAGATTAAAAAGAAAATTCCTATGTATGGAAATCAGTAATGATAAAGAAGAGTTATCTGTTTTGCTATTTATAAGACAGATATACATGTCTAGAGTATTATTGCAATTAACAGTCTCTTCCGTGCTTCAACTTGTATCATAAATGTTCTAATTTGACATGACACATAAATGTTGTTGATCTCTTTGAAAAGAAATGAAGTCTTATTTTCTCTCTATTTCAATTTATTTGTTGTTTTAGAGCAAGAATTTTGTTTCAAATTAAATGTTGTTTTTATTTTTTAATATAAATTTTATTATTTTGTTACCATAGGTATTCCGTATTCGGCATATTATTGTTTGATTTTTTTTTTGAATACGGTTTTTATTTCAAAAGATTTTAAATTAAGGACTTTATTAATTTGTGTGTTACAACCTTCAACTACAAATATGTAAAACAGAGTATGCGTTTTCGTTTTTCTTCTTCACTTAAATTTTATTGTCAGAAACTGCAAGTTTATGTTTTGAAGGAAGAAGGAAAAGAATATATGAAGAAAATGGGTCGCAGTAAATAAATAAAAAGAAAAAGAAAAAAAAGAGACGGGCTTTATAAAAAATAGGTCCGTTTCAAAGAGCCCATATCTGAAAGTGTAATAAGTACATTTTATACAACCGAAACTTCCTGATATATCACGAAAAGTATATATTGTGAAAGACTCTAGACACCAACCGAAGGTTTTAGAAAGACGACCACTTTCTATTTTCAAGAAGCTCGAAGAACGTTCTATCTCCATTCTCTACTTACCTATTTATATTAGACCCTTTCTTCATCTCAGAAATCAGATCAAAGCAGCAAAGTAAATCAATATCATCTAAAAAATGTCTCTAATTCCAAGCGTTTTCGGAGGACGAAGATCAAACGTTTTTGATCCATTCTCGCTAGATTTATGGGATCCATTCGAAGGATTCTTCACTCCATCTTCTATATTAGCAAACGCATCCGGTTCAACCGCTCGTGACGTGGCAGCGTTTACAAACGCAAGAGTGGATTGGAAGGAAACACCGGAGGCACACGTGTTCAAAGCTGATTTGCCAGGGCTGAAGAAGGAAGAAGTGAAGGTTGAGGTTGAAGACAAGAACATACTTCAGATAAGCGGAGAGAGGAGCAAGGAGAATGAGGAGAAGAACGACACGTGGCACCGTGTAGAGAGGGCAAGTGGGAAGTTTATGAGGAGGTTTAGGTTGCCGGAGAATGCTAAGATGGAAGAAGTGAAGGCGACTATGGAGAATGGTGTGCTTACAGTTACGGTTCCAAAAGCGCCGGAGAAGAAGCCTGAGGTTAAGTCCATCGATATCTCCAACTAATATAAAGATGGAATATTGAAGATATGACTGAGTGAGATTTTTAAAAAAAAGAAGTGTGTGTGTGCGCTTATAAGTTTGTGGTCTTTTATCGTTTTGAAGTTTATCGGCTTTCTTGAAATAAATAATGTAAAATGTGTGTGAGTGTAATGAATAATCGGATGAGTTTATAATCATTCATCAATGTTATAGGCTGAAGCAACATCGTTATTATCTCTCGTACCTGCATCACACCCTAATCTTGTCAATGTATTATATTTGATAGGATAATTTCTTATGTTGTGCCATACCTAGGATTATAGGGGCTTAAGACAATTTAAAAAATATAGCCCCTAAATATTAATTAAAATTAAATAACATTAAATATATATTTATATAAAATAAAAGTTTATTCTAAAAAAATGAAGACACAATATTTTTCCTTTTTTACAATAATTTTTTTTACTATATTTTCATATTTAATAGTTCGCGCAAGTTCTCATAATGACTAAACCATTCAATTTTTCTTGTGACATAGTTGATCGTATTTAAGATTTTATCAGCTTTAATTTGATTTTTTTTTTCTAGTAAAGTCAATGAATCCGGAATCCTCAACAATATTTTGTAAAATTTCTTTTGGTAAACAAATTTTCATTCACTTTAAAAGGTTCAACACTTCAACCGGTCTCTTGTATTCTATAGCAAAATTTATGTCAGAACTATTAGTTTGAAAAACAAACTATATGAATAGTCTCAATGCTTCAAAGATGTTTCAAGATTAGTATAAGATGCCGTCAAATTACCATCATTTACGGATTTTAATTTCTCCATATCAAATAGATAACCGAATGTATCTTCATACTTTTGAAAATGTTCAAATTTTTCTCTAGAGAAAAGATAATTTGATCTATAAGTAATTATAAAGCTTTTCTTTGAAGACAAAAATATAATTTCATCAGTTGTCTATATTTTTCACCATTATGTTATATAGAGTACCTAATATCGGGGTCCAAAGTTTTTGATGTATTTACGGGTGAGGCGAATGTCTTTTTCGTATAGCATTAGGCACGCCTCTAGTGTATTTAAATTGGTGAGATAAACCAATGTTTGATTTTGTAGAATAGCTTTTAGTTTGGCTATGGTTTAAGCATTTATTTTGTATATAAACTTTCATTTGTAATTCATTTAAAATTAGTGAGAATGTGATTTTATTTGGTAAAATGGTATCAGAGTAAATAATTTCTTTTTCTCCTCTCTAACAAATTTTCTATCTTTTTCTTCTTCTGTGCTTTATCTTCCATTGATCCTCTCGATAAGCTTCTTCTTGTTTCTAGCTCATATGAGCTCCTTTTCTTCTTTTTCTCCATTGCAAAGTTAGATTTCATTGGATTCTTTATGAACTCAAGCTAATTTTGAGCTCAAATGGAAAGAGAAATTGCAATTCTAAATACAGAAAACCTCCACCAGAACCAGCTAAATCTGGTGTTCGTGATTCTCCTAAGTCTCAACATAAGCACAACAGTCATCATCGAGCTCGAATTTCTTCAAGAGATCATGATTTTGTTCTACCACATGGATCGAACACTCATTTTACTTCGGATCACTTCGAGGTATCTCTATCACCTGATAACATACACTAGTCATATCATCTCCATAGTTCATATCATCATGGTTTGAATTTAGTTACAAAACAATTAGATGGAGACAATTATAGTGTTTGGTTAATTGCAATGACTACTAGCTTAGAAGCTAAATATAAGCTAGATTTTCTTGATGGATCTACTGTGAAACCTGATGATGGTGATTCATATGCTCAAATATGGAATCGCCGCAACAGTATGATCAAATCCTGGTTATTGAGTAGCGTATCAAAGAAAATATACACTAGCATTATGTACTTCAAAAATGTGAGTGATATTTGGAAAGATTTGCACACTAGGTTCCATAAATCAATTATGCCAAGGTTGTACAAGCTTCGTCACCAGATACACTCCTTTAGGCAAGGTAGCTTAGATATTTCATCCTATCATACTCAAACCAAAGCTCTTTGGGAGGAACTGTCTAGCATACAAGTGGTAGCTAAGAATGTTGATGATTCACTGGTTGAAAGAGAAACAAATAGAGTTATCGACTTTCTGATGGGGCTTAATGACAACTATGAGAACATTATGAGCATAATTCCAATGAAGAAATGTTTACCTACCATGTCAGAGGTCTAAAATCTCTTAGATCAAGAAGATAGTCAGAAATATGCAAGAGGAAATGTACCAGATCCTTCAGCTTTTCAAGTCTTTCAACCATAAAATCAAAGTACTAATGCTGCAACAAGTTCCATTTCAACTCAAGGATATACTTACAATCAGAAGAAATAAACACCAGTGTGTGCTTTATGTGGTAAAGAAGGTCATGTGATGGATAAATGCTACAAGAAGTATGGTTATCCAACATCATTCAAACCTAAGCAAAAACCAGGAGGTCATAGTGTTGCTGTTGTAGTATATGTTAAAACACTCGTCCAGCAGAGAATCTCTCTAATGATCAGTATCATTAGATAGTTACATTCTTGAGCAACAAGTTACAAAGTCCAGATCCTGTCACCACACCTAAAGTTCACTATGTCTCAGTGTCTTTTGAATCTCCTTTCACAAACCATAGCCCCGCATCTGGTAATATTTTCCCCTCTATCCTTTGTTCTTTTTCAGATGTTGATAGGCCTTATGTCTGCTCTGTTAATAGCAATACCATTGCTATTAATGCTTGGGTTATAGATTCAGGAGCTACTAACCACATCACTCACGATAAATCTACTTTCACAAACTTTAAATCCCCTTAAAAATACAACAGTTTCTTTGCCTACATGAGTTCTTGTAAGCATTGTTGGTATATAAAACATTAGTCCGGGTAGAATTGTTCAGCTTGACAATGTTATTTACATACCTCAGTTTTCAGTCTTCTGAGTGTTAGTGCTTTATGCAAAATTATGCATTGTCAAATCTGTTTTGATGAATCTTCTTGTGCTCTTCCGGATCATACTCATGGATTAATGATTGGAGTGGATAAACAAGTGTCTAGTTTGATTTTGTAGAATAGCTTTTGGGTTGACTCTGGTTTAGGCCTTTACTTCTTGAATGTTGAGTCATTATATTTCAAGGGTATTCAGTTTCCTTTCATTGATGCTTATGTTTCATGTCCATCTCTTTGGCATAAAAGGTTAGGGCATTTATCTCAATCTAAATTTATAACTATGTCAGAAACGTTATCTCTACCTATTCACAAGTATGATAAAGATTTTCATTGAAAAGTATGCCATTTTTCAAAACAGAAGCATCTCTCATATATTTCTCACAATAAACTCAGTCCTTATCCATTTGATTTGATTCATATTGACACATGGGGTCTTTTCTCTGTTCATACTCATGATGGGTTTAGGTACTTTCTAACAATAGTTGATGATAGTTTTAGAGCCACTTGGGTCTATCTCTTGAAAAGAAAATATGATTTCTGAACTGTTTTCCTACCTTAATTAACATGGTTGAACACTGTTTAAGGCTAGGGTTAAAGGGGTAAGGTCAGACAACGCTCAAGAACTCAATTTTACCACTTTCTATCAATCTAAAGGCATTGTGCTATTCCACTCTTGTCCTAAAACTCCTCAACAGAATTATGTGGTTAAAAGAAAACATCAGCATATCCTTAATGTTGCTAGATCTCTTTTCTTTCAATCACACATCCCTTTGACTTATTGGGGTGACTGCATTTTGATTGCAGTTCATCTTATAAATAAGCTACCAATTCATGTTCTAAATGATAAATCTTCGTTTTAGGTTATAATAAAAAGGTGCATGATTACAGTCAACTGAAAATCTTTGGTTGTCTTTGTTATGCATCATCCTCACCCAACAATAGACATAAGTTTGAACCTAGAGCTCGTGCTTGCATTTTACTAGGATATCCTCTTGGTTATAAAGGATTTAAATTGTTTGATCTAGAAAAAAATGCAATTTCATATCTGGAAATGAATAGTTTCATGAGGAGTTCTTTCCTTTTGCTAAATCATATGAATCTTCTCTTGATCATACTTTTTCTTTGATTTAGACACTCCTATGTCTCATTCTGATCCAGAGGAGCTACCATATGGTACTTATTCTTCAGTAGAAATCGAGCCTACTGTTAATTCTACTCCTTATGTCACTAAGTTTTCATCTCATATATCTCATAGGAGTCGTAATTAAAACACCAGCTTATCTTTAAGATTATTACTGCAATGCAGTGGAATCTTCAACCTTTCATGAGATTTTTATATACTTATTATATGACAATTTGTCAACTTCTTATCATTCTTTTCTTTATAGCCTTGACAGAGAACATGAACCAAAAACCTTCTTGAGGAAAAGAAACATGATGTGTGGTGTAAGGCTATGGATTCTGAGATAGCAGCTCTTGAGAGTACTCACACTTGGATTGTGTGCTCTCTTCCTGCTAACAAAATCCCTGTTGGCTGTAAATGGCTGTTCAAAACTAAATTCAATGATGATGGAAGTGTTGAACTTTATAAAGCCAGACTTGTGGCTAAAGAGTACACTCAACAGGAGGGTATTGATTACAATGATATATTTTCTCATGTTGCCAAACTTACCTCTGTCAAACTGCTTTTGTCCTTGGCTGCAATTCATAAGTGGACCTTACATCAACTTAAATATCTCCAATGTTTTCTTGAATGGGGATCTTGATGAAGAAATTTTTGTGAAAATTTCCTATGGGATATGCTTCTAGACAGGGGGACTTACCTCCCATTTGTTAGAATTTTAGATTATCAAGAGGAGAATAAGTGAAGAATGAAGAACCAGAATGATATGAACATAAGGTAGCCAAGAAAGATTAATTGAGAATATAGTAACCAGAATAACTTAGTATGAGAGAATGAGTCTTGAGTAACCATAATGCAATATATGAGTAACTAGAATGGAAGAATAAGCTTATTAACCAGAATGTGAGAGTAGAATCCGAAATAGTAAGTGAAAGTAGAGAGAGTTTGTACCAAGATAGAAAGTATTATGAAGAGAGAGATATTAACTCTCCTTAATCTTTATTAGAGGTTTAAAAGAGTTTAAATAAGCAAGGATAGACCTCTTGCATGGCCTTTCATGGCTTAGTAAACATAAAAAGCAGAAAGCATAAAGTAAAATCTTATTTAGTGCTGGAAAACGCTCATCCTCTTTATGCATGTATCTCTTTATTCGTAAGTCCAAAATATGAGATATTATATCCGTTGGAAAGATAATTTTAAGGTCTACAACTTTGATGATGGACCCAAGCCCAAATTATTAAAGGAATTACTTGTAAATTTTCAATCTTTGAATGACAGTAATTCTGGCCGAAATTAACTTGAATCATTGATCTTTCATTATTCAATAATGTGTATATCTTGGCTTGATTATGCCCCTTTGATCACAATAAGATATTCATCTCAATAAATAGATCTTCATCTAAATAAATATGATCTTCATCTCAATACTCTCCCTTAAGCTTAACTCAATGAGAATTGGTTAAGCTTGGAACCAAGAAGTTCTACCTCATTAAAAACCTTAGTGAAGAAAACCACATGGAAAAAAACTTCACTAAGAGAAAAAGAGTATAGATCCTCATGTGGAAACCCGTATTTTGACAAGAATTTTTTTTCGTTTTGTATTTATATTTCG
>OVBE01010998.1:0-14517 GCA_900406425.1 Iberis pinnata
TATATATATATATATATATATATATATGAATTTTTAACTAGTTGTAACTAAAACAAACATTTAGAGAATCTATGTTTTTACATTGATTGTTTTAATGTAGTAAAAATTTGATGTTTGATAAAACCACATAAATAAAAAGTTCAAAATTCTGCTTTTTAAAATCATTGAGGAATATTTTGAAATACTATCAAAAGTAATTTTCTAAAAAATTTAATACACTATTAGAATTTATAAATTGTTATTAATTTTTTCATTTAAGAAAATGTAAAATGAAAGTTAAGTTTATCAACTTCACAATTTTAAAATTTTAGATATATGTTTAGTTTGTATTATATTTTTGACGGAGCCATAATTTTCAAGTTTTAGAATTTAAATATTAAATTATAAATTTTAAAATTATTTGTTATTTTTTATAAATTTCTGGAGGAGTTTGGGCAAAAGTCATAATCTTTTCCTAAAGCCGAGACCAACTTTTATTAATATCATTTTGAGGCGTAAAGTTTATCTTTCACCACCGTAAATCAAACCTATAAGCATATCAATATTACATTTAATCGTGCTAACTCATTAGTGGTAATTAATTTTATGATTTACTTTACAGTTTCCAATGATCATATACATGTGTAATTTTGTAGTAACAAAATATATTTATTATTTTTGTTGCCTTTCACATTCCGAAGGAGACAAATTTGTCTGCCATAACTCTATCTCGAACATTTAATTTAATTTAATGGAGACACACGTACATACACTGTTTATATTAGTATTTTTTTATTACGTGACAAAAATCCTTTTCTAACATATTCGTTTTGTTTATACATATAACGTAAAGAATATAATTTACATCAAAATGTAACTAAATCCAAAAGAATATATGTTTAATAATTAATTATTGTAGCTATGATTTTCCACAACTTTGTTTTGAAGGAGGCCCCAAAATCGAAAGTAAAAAGGATAGCGACTAAATTGAGCTTGACTCATGATTACTCACGGGTACCTCAAATGAGTAATTAATAAATAAATTTATAGTATTGTTTTTTTTTGTCTAAAAACATTGTAGAGTGAAAGTCTGACAATTATATAATATTAGGTGGTTATGATGTTTTGCTAGAGACCGCTTATAATTTATGGTTTATGAGTTAATTGATAATATTATATAATCCTACATAGTCACACACCTAAACAAACTGTATCAATATTATATTGGGTTTTAATATATAATATATATATTTTTATATAAGATATAAATATATATATATTTGTGTAAATAAGATTATATATAATGTATATATAATATGATGTACGTTAATATGATTAACTTTGTGCCAACGTTAATATGTTAACGTAAATTCATTGGGCTTGGCTATGATTAATATGTTAACGTGTGTTAATACGATTAATATATACATATATATACTTCATTAATTGTTAATGAAGACAAATTAACGTGAGAAACAAAAACCCTATAGAGAAAAAAGAGGAAGAGACGAATAGTTGGTTGCAACGACTTTTTAGAGATTTGATCTCGTAAGGTACTAGCATACCATCTTCGATCTAGTTTGTGTGTGTGGATACTGGTAGAGGCAAGACACTTGGAGTGCTCAGAAACCTCGACTAGTTTCGTTAACCTTTTTGCTGCGTAATTACCAGGTAGAGACAAAGAAAAGGATGAAAGAGACGATGAGAATTTTTTTTTTTTCTTTTTTTTTTTCTTTTTGTTTTGTTTTGTTTTTTTTTTAAAAAAAAAAATAAGTTGACTAACATATCTGTTAAGTTGACTAACGGAAATTTGAGAAAATTACGATTTTAAATTGTTTGAGATTTAAAATGGCAACGAATGAAAGTATGAGAATTAATATGACAATGAAACAAATTCGTGTATTAAACATGCAAAAATTAAAGAGTTAGAGTATTTTTAAGGTTTTTTCCCAAACAAAAAAACAACAAACAATGGAAATAAGTTATACTTAGTTATACCAGTAGTACAAGATAACATCTCTAATTTAAACTACTCCAACCCAAAACCATCAAACAAATCAAAACAACCTCTTTAATTCAGACATTACCATTTCTTCATATTACCTAAAACCATCAAAGCACATCGCTAACTACCCATCCAATTACCAAATTGGTTTGTCAAAATATGAGACATAGGTATAGAAATACTAACACATATATCATTTAAGGTTCTCTCACTTTGTTCATCCGCATCTTCTTCTTCATTGGTCTGCACACCTTCACCAGGATTTTTCTTAGAGATAGTGTCTTCATTTAATTGTTGTTCTTCTTTGTCTTCATCATCTTCAATTGTGTTTGTCTATTGTTCCTTTTCTGTTTCGTTATGATTCTCATCGTTCTCTTCCACTCCATCTTCATTCTCTTCTACTTCAATCGACTTAGACCTAATAAATTAGAAATGTCGCCACTTTACGGATTACAGCCTTCGAAAACTTAAATCAAAGGAGATAAAAAAAACCTTACCTATCGATCGTCACACTTTTTTGCCTTAGTTCTTCTAGTTTCGCGACAGAGATGAAGAGATACGTAGAAACTGACAAGAGAGAGAATTATTTCTTTAATCGTAGTGAAAATTTTTAAAAATGGACTTGCGATTCAAAATCGCGTTTGAAATCGATGATGGATCGGTTCAATCGGATGGATCAGAAATGGGTAGGTCAAACCCTGGTTTTTTTTTTATAATAACTAACAAAAGCTTTGGGTTCTTAGTACTTTACTAATATTTTGTTTTAAAAATAATATATTTTGCGATTTTAGGTTGGGATGAAGAGACGAATTCTCGGTAAAACTGCATTGACACGTTTAACGACAACAAGACCTTGTTGATGCTGCATCAAAAGCTCTCTCTTACCGATTGAGGAAAATATACGACTAAGATATGCCTTACAGGTATTATCATCTTGTATAGTTGGATATCTTTTTGGCATTTCTATTGTTGATCTTTATTTATACAAAAAGTGATGTAAAAAGATCTCTCGAGTAACTAGAGAGCATCTCTAATCTATGCAGAATCCATGGCTAATTCCTTGTCAATGCAGCCAATTATAGCTGTTTAAATGCTGAAGATTGGTAGTCTTAAAGATTTAAAGTTGGAGTCTTGTTCATTGGTGAATGAGTCTTTGGGTGTGTTTATAAAAAGTTTCAGATTCTTGTTTTGGTGTTGTTAGATTTGTCTAGTCTTGTGTCGTCTACATAACGACTTCATTGGTCATGTAATTGGTTTCTTAAAATATCTTTCTTATGAATTCAAGCTTTCTTATAGTTCTCTGTGTATTGTATGTATAATCTGTATATGTGATATTGTTGTACTTATTCGGGTTAATTAAGTTTCATCCGGTTTACTGTTGAATGTGGAAAATTAAATGGTTATGAAAGTCTGTAGAGTAAATTGGAGAGTTAACTTTTTTATGATGTAAAATAGAGAGGCAAAAAGTTCAGGGAGGAATATGAGGAATGGCAATAGTTCGGGGGGGGGGGGGGAANATTCGTCGACCCAAAAAATTATTAGCTTTATAATAAATTTATAATATCAAAATATAACATAAATATGATAAATAAGGAAATGTCAACTAAAACTAAAAGGAAACGGAAGAAATAAAAAAATATCATTTGTGACCAAATAAGAAGAAAAAAATGTTATTAGAATCTATTAATATTGTTTCTTAGTTATAGAACTTCATGGTAAACAGCGAAAATGTCAATTAAAACCATAAGTTTTTAGTTCATGGATCAATCAAAATGATTGATCTAGTAAACATCAACCTACTTGCGTCTGTGATTAGACGCTCTTATGTGACAGTTTAGTGCCATTCTCGACTTAAAAATCCCTTGGCATAATCGGCAACGAAATCTACTCGCAAACGAAGAATAGGAACCCAGAAGCTCGGATCCACTACGGTTTGGCGAATAGGCTCACATTGTCCAAATACTGTTGAGACTTGCCTTGGTGTTGGTGTGACTGTAGTGCATGTGACTGTAGTGCGAGGTGTTGCAAATATTTGAATGCCTGCAAAGAAATCAAATAAAAAAATAATCAAAATGTAAATAACTTTATATTCAAAGAAATCTTCTTTGAGCAAACTATGTAAATAACTTTATATTCAGTGATTTATAAGATTAACAAAGAATGTTCAAAGAAGACTATCATCAAAATGAACACATAGCCAAATAAATCAAATAAAAAAATTGAAAATCAGAATCATATTATGCAAAGAACTGTGAATACTTGAGGTCTCAGTCTCAGTAAGAGGAGTCTTAGTCTCAGTAAGAGGAGTAAGAGTATCTTGGACAGCTACAATGAATCAAAAAAAAAAAAAAAACTCATGATTAAAGAAGTTTACAAAAACATAGCAAAAGAAATCAAAATATAAAAAAAAATCTCGATAAACTCAATGAGATTAAAGAAGTTTGAAAAAACATAGCAAAAGAAATCAATATCAAAATGCCAAAATTAGAATCAAATTAATACCTAAGGTCTCAGAAACAGGAGAATGACTATCTTGAACAGCTACATTGAATCAAAATTTAAAAATAAAATATCATCAACAAAATCATTATCCGATATACTTAATCAGATTAAAGAATTGTAAAAAACTTAGCAAAACAAATCAATATCAAAATGATGATACCAAAATCAGAATCAAAAGTTTGAATACCTGAGAGATAATGAATATGCTGAACAGCTACAATGAATCAAAATAAAAAATCAATCATTATCCGATAGACTCAATTAGATTAAAGAATTTGAAAAAAAACATAGCAAAAGAAATCAATAGAAATGTGAATACATGAGGCATCAGAGAGAGGAGAATGAAGATTATGCTGGACAGCTGCATTGAATCAAAATAAAATAAAAATCTCATCTAACAAAATTATTATCCGATATACTCAATTAGATTAAAGAATTTTAAAAAAACTTAGCAGAACAAATCAATATCAAAATGATGATACCAAAATCAGAATCAAAAGTCTGAATATCTCATCAGATTAATACCTAAGGAATCAACAAAACCATTATCCGATATACTCAATCAGATTAAAGAATTTTAAAAAACTTAGCAAAACAAATCAATATCAAAATGATGATACCAAAATCAAAATCAAAAGTCTGAAAATCTCATCAGATTAATACCTAAGGAATCAACAAAATCATTATCCGATATACTCAATCAGATTAAAGAATTTTAAAAAACTTAGCAAAATTAATCAATATCAAGATGATGATATCCCATAATTAGAATCAGATGTGAATTATCCGATAGATTCAATCAGATTAAAGAAGTATCCAAATGTCCCTCCCTACCACCTCTCTTTGTATTGTGTATCGACAACACTTCGACCTCCACATCGAAAGCCCGAAATATAAAATTCTCGCAAGAAAGAATCATTAAAAAGGTTAATTTCTCTATGAACCTTTACAGAGTTTTGATTTAGTAATTTTCAGTGCCGAGGTTTAAACTCATCTAAGAGAATAACATTTGAAGATTTGATATCTTTGTGGATCCTAGGATTAGAAGATTGGTTGTGAAGATAATCAAGAGCTTCTCCCACCCAATTTCTATATTAAATCGCTCTTCCTATCTCAATACATGCTTGAAATATCATTATAAATTTATGTTAATGCAATTATTCAAGATCATTGATAAGTAAAGTAATATTGTGCAAACCCTTAAGGGTTTCCAGTTTCTTACAAACTTCCTCTAGATGAGAGATTGTAAACCGAGAATAAGTTTTTGTAAGTTGTAATAAACATAGACACCGATTAGAGGAGATATGTTTTTGTGACTCAATGAAGATATTATGCACCTTTCTTGAACCATTTTATTTCTTCTTTTGCAAATGATTTGACGATCTCTACCGCAACGACTTTCTCATCTTAAAGAAGCTCTTTTTAGACTTCGTTACATCTTCTTCTTTTTTTATCAGTTCCTCTATAATTAGAGAATATCAAGAATCATATGGACATAAAGTGGCTAAGAACACCTAAGAAAAGTTTAAGTTAGGTAGGTACCTGAAGAGTAGTCTTTAGTTGCTTTCTTAATGACATCAAAGTTGAACTATCTGTTTAGTTCCTTTAGTATGTCTTTAAGTTGTGAATCGGAAAAGCTCGGTTGAGAAGTCAGGGTTGCATGATTCGAAAACCGTTCGGGTAGGCTTACGATCCAATTGACGACCGATAATTTCGAAACCCCGACTTAGTGAGTCTATCATTTAAAATCCACCTCTATGTAGCTCTGTAAATTTGTGTCCTCGACAAACAAGCTCAGTCTAGATCTGTATTTTGATCTAGAGAGAACGTTTCCAAATTTTGTTTGGAGTGGGGGATAAGAGGTAAAATAGCCAAAAGCATTGAAATTTAAAAGTGACGATTCATGATCGAATTAGAGAGGGATATTTATTATGTAACAGATTTAACAATCCTTATAATCCTTCTTTTATATAGTGTAAGATTGTTATTTTTTTATATTGTCGTACTATTAAATTACTTTACGTATTTTGTATATCGACTTAATACATCAACTACTTATTTTATCTATTTAAGTGGTTACAATTTAACTGCACTATTCCTTTACTTGCTATTATTCCACTAAATTTTATCTAGATTTTGTTTGAAACATCTGAAGAGTTAAACTCAAGAAAACAATGTATTTTAGATGTTTCATTGTATTAGTATTGTGATGAGAGATGTAAATTTGGACTATATCTGTCCTACATTAATAACATTAAACTAATTAGCAAGTAATTCCATCAGGTAAAAATAAGTTGAAAAGATAAAAAGATTAAATGATCCCACGTTAGGAACACAAGTTTAAAATCAGGGTAGATATTGTATAACCAAGTATTTGGAAAACAAAAAAGAGACCATCAAGAAGAAGAACCGTAAAGCCAAGTCTAAGACGAGCAGCAGTAGCTCGACGAAGCACTGTTGTTCTGTGCAGGGTTTTGTTTGAAGATGTTTTTCTTTTTCCCACCAGACGAACCTTCAGCAATAAGACTTGGCGTTTCCAAAATCTGCAGATAAAGATAGATAAGAGATTAAGACACCACTCGTCTTCCTCTTTAAAAGAAAGGTTATCTACCTTAAGAACAAGCTCTTCAAAACATTGCTCAACATTGACTCGAGTCTTTGCACTACATTCAAGAAACAAACATCCGTACTCCCTAGCAAAGTCTATGCCTTCTTTTTTAGAGACAGCTCTTTCACTCTCCTAAATAAAGATCACATAAGATCAAAGAGAGTTTGCAACATTGACATGGAGATTTACAAAGAGAAAGTCTTATTAACCTTATCGACTTTATTCCCAACAAGCATCTTGATACAATCCTGATTAGTTGAGTAGAGGTCAATCTCTTTAGCCCATATATCAGATAGATTTGTGAATGTATCTCGTCGTGTCACATCATATACTACATAGACATGGAGGATTCTAAAAAGTTACTTACAGGGAAGCCTTAATAAAGTGTAGGGGTGGGCGTTCGGGTATTCGGTTCGGTTCTTTCGGGTAGTTCGGATATAGGCATTTAAGATCCGAATCATTCGGGTAGTTTTAAAGTTCGGTTCGGTTCCTAAATTTTCGTTTGGGTTCGGTTCCGGTTATTTGGATAAAAAATTTTGATATCCATTCGGATAATTTTATAATTCGGTTCGGGTTCGGAACTGGATGTTTCAGTTCGGTTTCGGTTCTGTTCTATGGGTTCGGTTATTTTGCCCACCCCTAATTATTAAAGTGTTGTTGATTTAGAAGAGGCATACATACCCATTATTATACCCTGAGCTCCTCTGTAATATGAACTTGTTAGTGTTCTAAATCTCTCTTGACCAGCTAAATACACACAAAAACAACACAAGAGACTTAATCTGTTAACCTAAGTTTCCTTTACAAGATTTACATAATCTTATCACTAACCTGTATCCCAAATCGCAAGCTTCAATTTTTTATCATTAATGGTAAGAAACTTAACCTTAAAATCAACACCTATACAAATAGAAAAAGACAGATTCAACAACCACCAAAATCAAAAGCTCAATCATGATTTAAAACTTACCAATTGTGGGAGAAAGATCATCAAACGAATTAGATGTAAAACTCAATAAAAGCGAGCTCTTCCCAACACCTGAATCTCCGATCAATAATACCTTAAACAAGTAATCAAATTCGGGTTGCTCCGAAGAAGATCCCATCGAAATCAAATCTGTTTTTTTTTTTTTATTGTCGGAATCACACAATCCAAATCACGAAACTTTAGAACAAAAATTGACAAAAGTGGATCGTGTTAAGATTTCACCTATGGAGAGGCCTTCGAGATCTGCGTCAAGAATGACACGAAGAAACAGAACAGATGTGACACGAAGAGGTCACAGGAAAACTTTAATAAGATCAGAAGAAGAAGAAGAGAATCGTGAAGAAAGAAAGAGAAAATATTCTTTAGTTGTTTGATCATAAAACGATACTAAAGAAAAAGCCCATTAAGGCCCATTTTACGAGTTACGTAAGAGGCTGTTACAGAAAATACTTTACTCAATTAGGTTCTCAAATCTCGCGTTAGTCGTCAAGTTAGATTATTGCGTTGACGATTTTTTCCCTCTTGAACAATATCAACCCACACTATTTCTCTTTGAACTTGTTGCTTCATCAATATACTACATGAACTACTCGATTCTTTAGAAAATCCCCCAAACTTTGGATTTCTCTTTAGATTCTCCCACAATTAATTAACACACTAAATCGCGACTTAAAATTACAATTATGATTCGAAATTGTGTTTGAGTTTGGGTTATTTTCTCGATTTAGGATTCTTCATAAAGAAGATTTTGAGAATTAAGGAAGAAATCAAGCCACAAATCAATTTTAGAGAGAAATCAAGTCCCGAAAAGTCCCGAATCAGCAGGGTTTAGGGCTTGATTTCTCCAGTAGCTCTTAAAATTCCCCTTTTGAAGAACCCTTAATCGAAAAATAACCTAAACCCAAACATAATTTCGAATAATAATTATAATTTTAAGTGGCGATTTAGTGTGTTAATTAATTGTGGGAGAATCTAAAGAGAAATCCTAAGTTTGGGGGTTTTCTAAAGAATCGAGTAGTTTGTGTAATATACTGATGAGACAACAAGTTCAGAAGGAAATAGTGTGGGTTGATATTGTTCAGGGGAAAACAAATCGTCAACCCTAGATTATTTGTTTTGAAAACTGGATACAGGAGATCTGGCCGAATTCAACTTTGAAGCCGTAGGAGGAGTTTTTCGATCCGATTGATAATTTAACTCAAATCTAATTGAATCGGTTAAAAACCTGAATTAGACCAACAAAAAAGTAAAAACCGACGATCCTGTTGAACGGTCTTAAATCGAATTTAATTTTTAATTAGTATTTTTTTATTAATTCCAAATTAAAATTTTTTTTCTGATAACTTTTTAAGGTATATAATACAATTTACTGTTCTTAATGATCTACTAATGTATTCAACAAAATAGTTAAATGATTGTCAAGTGCCATATTCACATTACAACATTATATAAGTTAGTTTATTATGTTTTAATAGTAATTTTTATTGATTTTAAGTTTAAAATGCTGATATGTTTTTATTCAATATTACTAAGACTTATTTTATCCAAATTTTATGATTATGAAATTTTTTTTCCAAACGTAATATAAGTATTGAAAGTTCTAATATCACATATATAATTGAAAGAAAGAGAATATATGAGCACACATGAGATTTAACGAGGTTCAGCAATATGTCTACGTCCTCAACCCGACCACTTTATTAAGAACCACTTAAACAATCTTACAAATATGTTTGATCAGATTTATTCGACGACAAGAACTCTTGACTCGACACTGACCAGTTCCTAATCTACCTTGTCTCACACACACCAACATGTGTGTAATACACTCGTGTTTCACTTACCAGAGAAAACCCAGACGCTCTGTATTTCCCTCACGACCAACTCTCTGTTTTTCTTATTCTCAGAAAGCGTAAAACACCTAGGTTAACCTAACTTATCTTTTCATACTTGCTTGATCTCTAAATCTTTAATTTAGAATCTTTCCTTAATCTTTATTTTCATAAATCTTCTTGTTAAGATATTCTCTTCTAATATCCTTTTTGGCTCCAAATCTACTCTTTAATAATTGTAACTTGGTCCCTCAAAGTATATGACTTAACAATCTCCCCCCTTTTTATCTGAATGTCTGAACTCAAGCATCAACAGCTCCAACATCTACAATCACAGACACAACAAGCACAACAAGGACGAAGCATTTCATAGTCACTGCAATACAAGTTCATTAGAGCACATGTTCATAAACCAAGATAGATTCGAAATCATGGGATCAACCATGATATTAGTAAATCAGAACTTCAAAGTGTCAAATATCAAATATATGAGAAACAAACATACTCATCAAATATAATATGTATTACTCATGACTTACCTTCAACACTTTATTATCTCCATATCTCCCTCTACTTGAGTACACATTTAGATAAAAACCAAATGAGAAAGAACTTACCTTTTAGGAGGCGTTTGATACACAAACAACAGCTGAACATAGATTCTTCTGATTAGAATGGCGAAGAACGAATGGCATCATACATGAGTGTTATCCGGTTTGAGTCCTTGTGTAATGCATGAGTGACACATGGAACCAAGATTACGAGAGGATGGAGAAGAATGCCAGTTGACACAATGACGAAGGCTAAGTACTGAACAACACACTTCAAACAGGAGATTAGTGCAAATGGGCAATGGCTCAAATATAAACATAACCACAGAACCCAATCAGAGATTAAAACTTTTAACCGAAGACTTTAGGACTTAGAAACTAAGTTTGAGGCACGGGTGAGGTACCCATGTGGTAATTGGAACTTGAGACTCAGAAAATCAGCTAGAAAATTATTGAAATTGAACAGATTTATAAACATAAAATGCGATGAGGGTCAATTTAAGGTCAGAACCAAGCAATGAAGCAACTTAAGCCAAATGAGATTAAAAAATATAACATAGAGAAAAGAATAAACTCACCAGCTCAACAAGAAAACTATTTCTTGATTCAAGGAGCTTTCACACTTGTTGATCATGCATAGTTAGTCTACGCATCACCATGAACATCAAGACAGTGGCATTGAGCTTGTTTTTAGAGACACAAAGATAAATGTGGACTTAAGCATTTCTTTTTTTTCTTTTTCTTTTTTTTTAAAAAAAATTATTTTCACTTGTGTAGCTATTTCTCAGCCGAGTAGCTGTCACACAATTTTTTTTTTAACGCTTGAATGCTCTTTGTCTTACACAACCATCAGTGTGTCTCACACCTATCCAAACAGTGATCTAGCCCAAATGAGAATGTTTTTCTTTATTGGCACTCTTATAGCTTACTGTCTTAGATGTGCATGAAGAGCAGCTCTTTCCCATGTATGACTTGCTTAGCAAGAGGTTTTGTAAAAGCATTTTATCTCATCTAACCTTAGCTACTTATCGCCTAGAACTATACACTTTCTAATATACCATATCTCACACACACCAACAGGTGTGTAACACACATGTGTTTCACTCACCAGAGAAAACCCAGACGCTCTATATTTCCCTCATGACCAACTCTCTGTTTTTCCTTATTCTAAGAAAGTGTAAAACACCTAGGTTAACCAAACCTATCTTTTTATACTTGCTTGATCTCTAAATCTTTAATTTAGAATTTTTCCTTAATCTTGATTTCCATAAATCTTCTTGTTAAGATATTCTCTTCTAATATCCTCTTTGGCTCCAAATCTACTCTTCATTAATTGTAACTTGGTCCCTCAAAGTCTCTGACTTAACAAGTATAATACTAATTATATATATATATATATATATATATTTATAAATTCAACAAAATTATCAAATCTGATCGAACCCAAATAGACCGCATTGACTTTGATTCAAAAAAAATTTCGGTTCGATTTTCAAAACATTAATTGGTTATGTTTGTATTTATTCCTTTTCACTGTATAAAGAGTATAAAAGAGTTTACGATAGTGAAAACATATTGAAAACAAAGAAACCAAGCAGAAAAAATCACCTTTACAGCAACAACATGTCTATAGATTGAAACATGCTTCTTCTAAAACTCGAGAGTAAAGCCAAGCAAGGTCTTCCAAAGCTAGGTATGATTTCGAGATGCTTTGGCGATGTCTCTAGCGATGGAATTGGCTTTAGGAGGTGATGAGCATGAAGAAAAATAGGCGGCAGCGCTAGTGATCTTTTGAAGTAAACTCATGTACTTAGGCCAGCTTGATGGTTGATTGATTGCTTCAACTATACTACCATAATCTAACCGAACTTCTATTGCTGTTAAACAGAGATTAGACATACTTTTCAAGGCCCAAAGAATGTAACGGAGCTCCATTTCAAATTTTTTGCAAGTTGGTACTAAGGCATCGCTCTCTTGGAAACAAACTTTCTTTAAAAACAAGCAGATGTCGAAGATTCTCACTTTTGATTAGAATCAACTGAAAATCTTATGGAAAGTTGTGCTACTCCTATTTTTCTAGTTAAACCACATGTAATATAAAATCAAAATACATGTTATAACATGTTCTTGTATAAAAATATTTTCATAAATGTATTAGTTACATCATTTTGGTAATTCAAGTGCTTAATTTTTAAAACAATGCCTAGTAGTATAAGGCATTAGATGCAAAAGTTGAGTTGAATACAAATAATTTTATAAAAGTTACATAACACTGTGATGATTAATATTACAAAATTATGATGTAAATTTGATATTATAGAACAAATTTAATAACTTTTTTACAATAATTGAATTTTTTACATTTTTGTAGAACAAGTCACTAATTTTTCAAAAAACATAAATTACATGAAGTATTAGTAGAGTTACTTAGTTGTGTCAAACTGAAAGCAATACATAATACAAGTTCTTACAAGTTATTACTAGTTCCAACATTATCCAAATCCTAAGTAGATATTTTTCAATTTTCACTAACCGATAGGTACCTTATCTCTTGTTTTCTTTCTTTCTTTTGTTAGAAAATCAAGAGGTAACACACAAAAGGTTTTGATATCATCAAGAACATTATACCACATCTTACTATTTGTCCCACTTAAGTTGGTTCACTTAGTTGTACCATTTATCCTAGTTATCATAATTGTCTAAGTTATGCTAGTTATCCTAGTTGTACTCGAGAGAAAGTAGTTTGAAAATTATCAATGGTGAATTTTGATTTCAAGTACAAAATCTTTCAATCTATAGTTGTATAGAAATCTCTTGAAATTTTGAATCTAATGGTACTAATTTCACCTTGTAATTTCAACTAAGTAAATCAGAATTTTATCATGAAGTTTTTTTTCTCAAAATTTAAAGTTAAATTAACGGAGTTCTAGAGTGAATTTTGAATATTCGACACCATGTTTGAGCTCAAGAAGGCGATTTTGTTTTTTTCTTTGTTTTCGTTTTTTTGTTTAATTGACACAAGGAAAAAATCATAATTCAATTATTACATTAAAATTTAAGGTCACTCAGACCATTTTGAGTCATGTCTGATTAATCTTTGACCGGGAAGGTCTTATAGGCACTTCCTCCTTTAAATTTGGCCCAACCAGTTTCTCTATGCTAGTGAAAAACTTATTTGCTAGGTGTGAAGCCCACTAACAACATTTTCCCAAACCATCATTTTTCCTTAGTTTAGTAGGTGTTATTGGTTATAGGATGTTAGTGGATTTGAAAATCCAAGTAAAATCATGTATTATTGGATTAATTATTTGTAAATTTTTTTTGAAATCATGTGTTATTCGTTTAATGATTTATAAATACTACTTGAAATCCAATATAATTCGTTTAATGATTTGATATTGGATTTCAAATTCCACTTTGTATTTTAATGGATTTGGAAGCATTTAAAGTTAAAAATACAAATGATCAAATCCAAACATAAATCATGGTATTTCAAAATCTAATGATTTCAAAATCCATAGATTTCCAAATTCTCATGTATTTATAAATCCATTAAATACCATAACCAATAACATCCCGTTAGAGTACCACGAATAACCAAAAATGGAGGAACTTATTTGACCAATATAGGTTTTGATAATCTTATGAAAAAATTAACAGCTAAGTTAAGTACGAGATTACAACATCCTATTATCATCACAAAATTTTGTTACTCCCTCCGTTCCGTTTTGTTTTAAGTGTTGTTTAAGGTTATTTCACACAGTTTAAAAAATTTGTATTTTTCATTAAAACAACAATAAATTTTCTAAACCAACCAATCAAAAAAATTACTGCAATTATTCTATTGGTCAAAAAAATCACACACATTTATTTTTTTCATTAAAAACCTAAAAAGACAGTTAATATGAAACAAAAACAAAACTCTAAAAACACATTTAAAACAAAACGTAGCGAATATTAACTATCAAATATAATGTATCTTGTAACTTGGTCAGAAATTGAAGTAATTTGTATATTGAATGAATGAATAAAGAAAGTACATAGAAAGCATA
>OVBE01010999.1:0-14517 GCA_900406425.1 Iberis pinnata
ATCATTGTTATATATATATATATATATATATATATATATATATATATATATATAAAATTAAACTAAATTAATATTTAAGTTAAAAAGATAATTATGTCAATATTAGCTTGGTTTATAATTTTATTAGGTTGTTTTTAGATTTTTTTCATAATTGTCCTAACTTTTAAACCGATAGCAAACCTAGAAATTTCAAGATATTTACAAGTCTTCCAAAAAACAACAGTGATAGTTAGGAAACGCATATTTAGAGGCAAATTATAAATCTTTGATCCAAACAGATTTCGTTCAAATCGTTGATACTATTCTTTCAAGTATCGAACCTTTTTTTTTGGTTTATTAGATTTTGTGCAAATATACACTTCGAAATAAAAAATATTTTGAGAAAATCTTTGTAAGATTTGCTTTAGTCACTATATATCTTTGTAAGGATATCTAATAAATTATATATATATATATATATATGGGGAATTCTCTAAAATACCACATAAAGTTATGTTTATTCTAAAAATACCACACTTCCAAAAGTTCTAAAAATACCACAAAAATGTTTTTGTTCCAAAAATACCACTAATTTTGAAATAGCTTTAAAACTTCAAATTTAAACNAATTTTAACCCCTTAAAATTCACTTTTCATGTTTGTGGTATTTTTGGAACATTTGGAAGTGTGTGGTATTTTTGGAACTTTTGGGAGTGTGTGGTATTTTTGGAATTTGAACTTCTTTTGATGGTGTTTGAAGGAATTCCTCTATATTATATATAGTTTATTATAATAACCTTTAAATAAATGAATATGAATAAAAGATTTGTACGGTGCACAAAAAAAAAAAAAAAAATTGTACTTTTTTTGGCGATTAACTACATACATACACGTTATTATTTAAAATATTCCCTCTAATATACCTTAAATATTATATATACAACATTACAAATTCCTTTTTCTTAATTAACCTTAATTTCTTAAATTTTGGATAATTATCAAATTCCTTGTTCCATTAATATTCTCATAGCAATATTCTCAATCCTATCACGTTAACCTTTTTTTTTTCCCTTATATAAACTCATCTCTCATATTCAATCAACCAAACAAAAAACAATGGACAATTCACCTTCAATATTCTCTAGCAACCAAGTTAAATTAGCTGAAGAACAATACCAAATTGGTAATCTCAAAAGAGCAATCGCCATTGTTAAAGCCTTAACGTTTAGTTATCCAAACACATCTTCAAACCATTGTACAATTTCACAAGTTCTTGTTGCTTATCAAATCCATTGGAGATCACAAAAACACAATTCTACTCATTATGATGTTTTAAGAATCTCTAGTCCTTTTTGTAGCTTTGAGATTATAGAGAAAAAGTACATGAATCTTATGGTTAAGCTTGGTCCTAACAATAAAGTATCTGTTGCAACTAAGTCAGCTTTAAGGATTATTAAGACTGCTTGGAGGGTTTTGTCTGATTTTCAAAAACGTAGAGATTATCATATTGAAAAAGGGTTTGAGAGTAGAATTATGTATCTAGAAGATGAATCAACTAGAGATGGGAAACGTCAATGCGTCGAAATTATCAGTAGCGATGATTCTGATTCCGATTCTGATTATGATTCTGATTCGTATTAGTAGATTTTTTAGTTTTTGTGGTCTTGTTGGAATGCACGATTTTATTTTATTTTATTTTATTTTAATTCTTTCTTTTTTTATTAGTACTTCTTTATTTTTTTCCACTTTTGAATTATAATATGTATTTTAAGGTAAAATTACAAGTATTCACTTCAGAAGATCTAAAGGTAAGTTTTTTCATCCATGGTTTAAGATACCAACAATAATTAAGGATCTAAAGATAAATTTGATTCAATTTTTTACGGCCAATAATCTCTTTGATACATAGAATCACAACTTAGATATTTCGACTCCATGTTCAATATTTAAAAAGAAAAGATGTATTTTCCTTTTAATTAAAATTTGACTTCATATAAATGCAAAACTTTGAAGCCGAGCATACCAAGCCCGAGTTTGCCACCTATTTTTATTTTTCTTTTTAATTAAAATTTGACTTCATATAAAGGGCTTTCTATTTAAAAATATAAACTTTTTACACCGAAATATAACATCTAATACATCATTAGCCGAAATCCTAAAAACCCAAAACACAAAAACTCAACATCAAAATCGAAATGAGGTTTACCAGGATCCAAACTGGTCTAGACCCAAAAAAAAAACCCTAGAAACCCTAAGCCACTGATGAAAAATCCATCAGCCTTCGGTGTCGGTGACAAGACTGCGAACACCACTCGACTTTGATGGCCCAAAATTTAATCGCATGAATCGACCAAGCCTACCGCCAACCACTTTCGGAAGAACAACCACTCCCAAGTGGATGTTCCCCAAGGTTTTCAACTTTTCTTTCCCTTATATAAAAAAGAAACTCTATAATTTGTGTTACCCATTTAGATATTACTCATTTTTCATGTATGTAGGATAATGTGTATTTTGTACATGTGTGCATTTGATTGCCTATTCAAAAAATAAAGTTTGTTTCTTTTATTTCTTACAAGATTTAGAATACTTGTTTTAATCATAACTTTCACTATTCATTATACGATTATATGACTATCATTATTTATAGAATAAAAAGTATCTAAATATAAAAAAGTTTGGATGGACATTCATAGCTTCATTAATGCATCTAAGAGGAAAAACAATTTTCCTAAACATGATTATTGTAAAAGTCGTTTTCTCCTCACATGTTATTTATACATATTGAACTCTTCTTTGTTATTTGTTAACCGAGAACAAAATATATACAAAAACTTTTTAAAAACTATATGTTTGCAGATTATAAAATAACAGTAGTATTCTATTAACCAATTTTTCTTTTTTCAAAAAAAGTAGATAATTTTTTTATGGAATACCATTAAAATTATTTTGTGAGATAATTATATCACACATTTTAATTGTTCCAAAAGTATCATTCCAAAAATACCACGAACATAAAACTAATTTTAAGAATTATAAATAAAATTTTTGGGTTTAAGTTACTAACTAGAATTTTTTTTTTATGAGTTATTCTATTAAATATCACAAAAACAAGTTCCAAAAATACCAAGACTCCCAATAATTACAAAGTACCATAAAAATACTTTTCACCAAAAATATTATAAACATAAAAATAAATTTTAAGGGTTTAAAATTTAAATTTTTGGGTTTGAGTTACTAATTAGAGTTTATCTTTTAATTTTGAAAGAGTATGATTTAATTTTGAGGGTTTTAGAGTTTAAATTTGAAGTTTTAAAGCTAATTCAAATTTTTAGTATTTTTGGATAAAAAATAATTCTGTGAAATATTTGGAACATACCTAATTTTTTCATATTTTAAGGAATTTCCTAGTTTTAAAGTGATTAGATTTTAGTGTTTAGAGATATTATTTAAATTTTAAATTTTGGTATCTGTAAATAAATAAAAAATTATGATATTTTTGAAAATATTTAAAATGTATGATATTTTATAAATTAAAACTTAAAATTGATGTTTTTGAAAATCTTTTTTAAAGATTTGATATTTTTTTTATAGTTTATACGGCTTTAAAAACACAATTGCAAATCAGCCCCTACTTTAACAAAATAATGTGACAGCGTGGCAATAGCCATACCTCTTTGTCAAAAGGAAGGATCCAAGAAAACCACAAACATCCAATCAGAACCCGACCCGGATCCGATCCAAGAGCACTTCGTCTCCAATTTCAATTCTTCGCAAGAGAGAAGATCTAGACGAAGTAGTTACTCACCAGCAGAGAGAACGAAAGACGAGACTAGGAACGATGTCGCTGAGACCGAGTACACGAGCTGAGCTGAGGAAGAAGATATACAAGACTGGTGTCGATGCCGATGAAGCGAGGCGGAGGAGAGAGGACAATCTCGTCGAGATTAGAAAAAACAAGCGTGAGGATAGTCTCCTCAAGAAACGCCGCGAAGGAATGATGCTTCAGCAGCAGCAACAGCCTCTCGCAACTGGTCTCGACGCTCTCCACAACGCAGCCGCAATTGAGAAACGAGTATGTTTCGCTGATCTGAATTTCGTTTTGCGTATTTTCGATCATAGGATTTGATTAGTTAGTGATGGATCTTTGAGGCTTTGATTGTGCCGTCCCTTCAATTATAGATCTCAGGTTTTGTGGAAAGAGTCTCTATATTCCCTAATTTTTGTTTGAAAACTTCAGAGCTTGTAATTGACCTTCAGATTTGTCATGCCTTCTCTCAATTATGACTTCAAATCCGATCATGTATGCTGATCATAACTCATAGTTATATCTGGATTTCTAGTATCTGATCTGATGATCTTGTTAATGGTTTGGATGTTACATTTCTAGTCAAGGATAGGTTTTTTGTTTCTGTGGAAACAGAGATTTGATGCTTTTTGTGTCCTTTGACAGTTAGAAGGTATCCCAATGATGGTACAAGGTGTTTATTGTGATGATCCTCAAGCTCAACTAGAAGCCACTACTCAGTTTAGAAAGTTATTATCCATAGGCAAGTATACGTTTGTTCAAATTCCGTTTTCAGGCTATTTGAGTGTTATAGATATCTGATGATTCCTCGTAATATGATTTGATATACAGAACGAAGTCCTCCAATTGATGAAGTCATCAAAACTGGTGTTATCCCACGTTTTGTGGAGTTTCTTGGAAGGCAAGACCATCCACAACTGCAGGTATGTTTTATGTTTGTTCCTTATTAATGTCACTTTAAAGAATCAAGAATTGTCTGGTTGCTTACGTAAAAGTTTGTTTGCAGTTTGAGGCTGCGTGGGCTTTGACCAATGTTGCATCGGGAACATCAGATCATACTCGGGTTGTGATTGATCATGGAGCGGTTCCTATCTTCGTTCAGCTTCTTAGCTCTGCTAGTGATGACGTTCGAGAGCAGGTTTGCTACTAACTAGCTAGATTACTTCAGCTCTCACTTGCACTTCCATTTTATATTGCAACTAGAACATATGCCTCCAAGTTCCTGGGTGGTCTTTCGTGATATTAATTTATTGTCAGCTAAGTGCTTTTCCATATTTATAGGTGCTAAAAGTTTAATCATTTCTTACATGATATCCAATTTAGGCAGTGTGGGCCTTGGGAAATGTTGCTGGGGACTCTCCAAACTGCAGGAATCTTGTTTTAAGTTATGGAGCTCTTGAGCCATTGCTGGCTCAGTTAAACGAAAATTCAAAGTTATCTATGCTAAGGAATGCTACATGGACCCTATCCAATTTTTGCCGTGGTAAACCACCAACACCATTTGAACAGGTAGGACTACAGAAATGGATTCTCTCATGTACTGTATCTTGGTTCCTGGTTTTTTTATGAGCAGCTTATGATTTGCATTTCAATATATTCTTGTTATTTATGTTTGGTTGGGCTCCTCATATTTGCTCAAGCATAGTTTTGGTTATTTATGTGTTGCAGGTGAAGCCTGCATTGCCAGTTCTTCGCCAGCTTATCTCTATAAACGATGAAGAAGTTCTCACAGATGCCTGCTGGGCTCTATCCTACCTTTCAGATGGCCCCAATGATAAGATACAGTCTGTGATTGAGGCAGGTGTCTGTCCACGACTTGTGGAGCTTCTGGGGTTAGTTCCGTTTTGCCTGACCAATAATTGACTTTGACATACTTTAACAAAAAAAATCTCAGTATCTCTAGTTTCTTCCTTCAGATTCTTAGTGCTTTACAATTTGGTCTTTTTCAATTGTGATGATGCCATCTTTAAACTATTGATGCTTTTTAGTACCTTTTGGAATCAAGTGCTCATGTTCTCACTGCCTTGTATACTTCTTCTTTTTGTGTACTGACTAATATATATATATATATTTCTTCAAGTCACCCATCACCTACGGTGCTCATTCCAGCTCTTCGAACTGTTGGGAACATTGTAACTGGTGATGACTCTCAAACACAGGTATGATTTATGAAGAGCAACTCTTTATAACGTTTTGGTTGTTTGCCTTGGCATTTTGACTATGAATTTTATGTTTATTTTTCAGTTTATTATTGATAGTGGCGTACTTCCACACCTATATAATTTGCTTACACAAAATCACAAGAAAAGTATCAAAAAAGAAGCTTGTTGGACTATCTCGAATATCACTGCTGGGAATAAAGTTCAGATAGAGGTATGATATTTATATGTTAGTACTTGTTAGTTGCAGAATATATAGTCATCAAAGTTTCAGAGGCTATATGCAATTTTTCTAATGATGGTTTTATGACTGAAACAATAGGCCGTGGTTGGGGCTGGAATAATCCTTCCTCTTGTGCACTTGCTCCAAAATGCGGAGTTTGATATAAAGAAAGAAGCTGCTTGGGCTATTTCTAATGCCACCTCAGGAGGATCTCATGAGCAGATTCAGTATGTCATCTCTATTCCTAATCTCATTTGCAAACAACAGACTTCATTTCTCAAAATCGAAAAGTGCTTATAACAGAGTATTTGCCTGCAGATATTTGGTGAACCAAGGCTGTATAAAACCACTTTGCGATCTTCTAATCTGCCCTGATCCAAGGATTGTAACAGTGTGTCTAGAGGGACTTGAAAACATTCTTAAAGTTGGTGAGGCTGATAAAGAAATGGGATTAAACGATGGGGTGAATCTCTATGCTCAAATAATCGATGAATCAGATGGGTTAGACAAAATCGAAAACCTTCAGTCACATGATAACAATGAGATATATGAGAAAGCTGTTAAGATCTTAGAGAGATATTGGGCTGAAGAAGAAGAGGAAGAGCAGAATGTTCAGGACATTGGGAGTGAAAATCCACAACAAGTCTTCAATTTCGGAAACAATCAACCCGCTGCTCCTGCTGGTGGATTCAAATTTGTTTGAGATAATAAAGGTATAGAAAACAAATTGAAATCTTTTGGTTTGGGCAAGAAAAAATATGCAGCTTTTACAACTGTTATTGATGTTTGCCATGTTCATGTTTCGGTTTTTTCGAGTTCTGGTGCAAAAAGGGCTTTTTTCTGTTTGTTTTGTATTTTATAAACTATGCGATGAATCATCATACTGTTTTACTTTGGGAACTTTGTTTAGTACCAATACAAAAAAAAAGAAAGTTTTTGATTGCAAAAAAGTCATGTCTATCTAATGAATTTGATTTGATTCATACCTTAGAAGAAGATGTTAGCCACTTGCCATCAATCCATTCTTGATGTAACCTTAATTGAGAATGATGAAACTTTAGCAATTCTTGAGTCTTGTTGAAGTAAACCATATAATATGACTTTGCAAGAACCTTTGTAATTTCTCCAACCCACCATCCATCATTATACAAAGCATTAACTTTGTCAAGTTTCTCAAAACGACTAACCATGATCCTCTCTGGTGGTTGAGGTCTTATCAATGAAACATCAACTTCTTCTTTCAAACACTCTTTCCCATCTTCACCTTTCAAATTATCATATTCTACAAAGCATTTGTTTGTTCCTTTGTATTCAACAACTTTTGCAGGAAACCAAGAATCTTCAAATCCTTCTTCTTCACTGCTAACCTCAACTAAAGTTCCAATACTGAACTCTTGCTTCTCGAATACCTTCTTCGGTCTCACGTTTCGTGTACATGGAAAGATCTGCATATGATGCACATAAAGAAGAAACCAATAAGAATGAATATGTGTGTGAACTTGTCTTAAAAATCTTACAAAACCTTTGCTCTCTTTATTTTTCCTCCTTTCAATGGTAACTGCCAAGTTCCATTAATCCATTCTTTATGTAGACGAAGACCTTTCCTTCCAAACCGCATCTTTTCTCCCGAATGCTTAAATTGAACACCAATGCTTCCATCTTGTATACTCTCTATAACAACACCAACCCACCAACCATCATTGTAAAATGCATCAATCTTGTCACCAACAATGAAATCTACATCATCATCATCATCACTTGGTGGTGGTGGTGGTCTTATGTGTAGATAATCAGTTTCTTCTTTTAAAGGCTCTATACCATCTTCTTCTCTTAAATCTCTGTACTCAATAAGATATTTGTCTTTGTCAATAGGTTCAATGACTTTAGCTACAAACCAAGATCCCTTGAAACCTTCTTCATCACTACTAACTTCAACAAGTGTACCATTTGTGAATATTTGATTCGCTATTTCTCTGGTAGTTTCAGGATCCACTCGAGCTAAAATGTCCTGCATCACAATGTGTCTCGAGACATAAGAGAAGTAGACCAAGAATCTCAAATTGAGTCTACACTATATGAAGATGATCAATTCACAATAAACTACTTCCATAGAAATCCTTTAAGGCACAATAGTTTCAAGGTTTTGAAATCAGAAGAGAAATGTCTTACCTCTTCTTCTTCTGATTCCTCCTCTTCAGCTTCCTCCTCTAATGGAGGTTTCCAAGCTTCATTTACCCATTCTCTATGAAATCTTAACTCATTTTTGCTAAACCTAATCTGTTCCTTTGAGCTTTTGAAGAAAACACTGAATTCTCCATTTTCCAAAACTTCAGTTACATTCCCTTCCCACCAGCCATCATTGTGATAAGCTTCGACTTCTTCACCCACCGTGATATCTCTCTCTTTCTCCCGTTCAGACATTGGTGGAGGCGGAGGACGAAGCTGAGTCAATTTAACAACCTCCTTCAGCCGTTTCTTCCCACCTTCATCGAAGAAGATGGTCGTGTACTCCACCTGGCATCTTACGGTGTTCTTATCAGCTGATGGAGCGGTAATCACCGTTCCTGGATACCAAGATCCACGGAAGCCAGGCTCGTCGGAGCTAATCTCCACGGCGGAGCTAGGTTTAAGGTAAGAAGGTAAACGATTCTGAGTCGGTCTTAGAGATATGGAATTTTTGGGAGATTTCTTACCCTGCTTCGCCGGAGACGGAACCCTACGAGATCGACGAATTGGCGTAGACATGATGAGAGTATCAAAGATGAAATTGGCGGGAATAAGCTGAGAGGAAGAATCAAAGAAATTGGATACTTAGGGTTTTGGATTTGTGAATTTCACGGACACTCATGAGTCATGATACAGATTTTGTCATCTGTGAAATTATATAGAAATATGATAATGGGCTAAAAAGAGGCTTTATGGTCCAACTTCCTAAATTTATTTAAAATTTGATTTTATTTAAAAGTAGTTTAGTAGATTGGTTAATACATTATTTTAGTTTTTTTTAATTGAAATTATTATAGTTTATAGAGTAATTCTTTGAAATACCAAAAATACCATCAAAAGAAATTAAAATTCCAAAAATACTACACACTCCCAAAAGTTCCATAAATACCACACATTCCCAATTGTTCCAAAAATACCACAAAAATAAAAATGGAATTAAGGGTTTAAAATTTAAAATTTTGGGTTTGGGTTCACTAAATAGAGTTTAGGGTTTAGTTTTGAAAGGGGTAGGGTTTGGTTTTGGGGTTTTATGATTCAAATTATAAATTTTAAAGCTATTTCAAATTTGTGGCATTTTTGGAACAAAAACATTTGTATGGTATTTTTGGAAAAAATTGTGGTATTTTTGGAACTTTTGGGAGTGTGTGATATTTTTGGAATATATCTATTTTTGTGTTGTTTTTGAAAATTCCCCTAGTTTATATTTATTAATTTATTTAACAAGTATTTTAATTTTTTTAACTTAAATATTTTTTAAGAGAAACAATTAAGCATTTATGAATAATTCACTATTTATACAAATTTTACTAATTATTCACTATTCAATTTTTTTAGTATTCATTTCATTCTTTTTCACTATTTCCCAAAGAAAAATAAAATCAAAACGTAAAAAAAATAAAAAAATATACTACTCGCTCTCTAACTAAAAGCGCGCATATTAAAAATTTTTGTTTTTTCATTTAAAATAATTCATATATTGTACATTAAAAACACTTCAACCAATTGATAAAATGCGAGTGTTTTATTATTAGGTATGAAGTATTTAATAACTTTTAAATCTGTATAGAAATACGAAAACATCTTATAATTCGGAACATAAATAATTCTCTAAAACATCATCTTTCATAAATGGAACGGAAGGAGTATCAGTTATATTTTATTTCTTAATTCTCAATAGAAACAAAAGACTTAAAAATTCGAAAACTTTTTTTTCTTCTAGATTTTAGTAATACGCATAAGAGTCACAAAATGTAAAATACATAACAAGTATGAATATTTAGAGACCTCTTTAAACCCTTTCAAAAAGACATTACATTGTAAAACAATCAGTCAAAAAATGACACAAATGTGTAGTTGTTTTTAGCAAATCTGATTTGTACACTGTCTTTATCTAAACCCCTTAAAACAATCTTTCTTATCTTCAGACAAGGGTGAAGGCAGATTGTACTGTTGATTGAAACCTTGATGCTATTGTCTGTGTGGCAAACTGTTGAAATTGTTTCTTTGCATCTGCCAACAAAACTTAGAAGTTACCTCTCTATCTATGAACCTAAAGATGGAATCAATGAAGGATCTTTTTACCTTTCTTGCACTTGGTGAAGCCAATGATATTAGCCAAGTTGAGAGACAAACAAACACCAACAACAAGTAGATAATCAGCTTGAAACCTTATCAGAGAAAATACCCCGAAGATAAACCACGCAGCTGCCTGAAGAGTGGGGAAAAAAAACAAGGATTCAGCTATGAATAACCTCTAAGAAAACATAATAAACTCACAAGTTTGTAATATTTACTAAGACACTTAATCCATTGATACCATCTCATGGCTAAGATCTCACTCTTTATAGGTCGCTTACAAGGTAACTGAACTTATAGGTTTTTAGTCAATGTGGGTTCATACTATATACTATTGTACTTCTAATATCCACAATGACATCCAAATGAAGTGAGATTGAGTGAAAGGGAGAGATCGAAAGATATATAACAAACACATACCAGAAGAACCAGAGGAAGCCATTTCGATCTCTCCCTTTCACTCAATCTCTCACTTCGTCTGCTTAAACTAACCCTAATTTCTCGACATCTAAGGAAGAAAAGGGAAGAAAACAATGAAGTTTTTAATTTTTTTCTTATGGCTAAAACGAAACGACGTCGTTTTACTCAAAATAGCCTTGATCTCCATGTTTGTATCTTAATCAAATCGAGCTTCATACGTGGATGCTGACTCAGCTCGGTTAACGGTGAATTAAACACCGTTAACGATTTCTATGAAATTAGCACAAAAACAATATATTGTGTATAAATTGACTAATGATTGTAGTTTTTGTATGAATTTGCACCGGTAATAACTTTCTGTATAAATAAGTCATATGCTCATACTTCGTGTATGAAATAGCCGACTTCCCGTAATTTGACTCCAATGTCATATGCTATGATCCCACTCATGCAGAGTGAAAACCATTTTACAGTCAATGTGGGATACTAAGTTTATAAGTCTGCTCTCGAATTCTTATGTACTACTTTTGCGAAACATATGCTACATTATTAGGGACTTTAGGGTCATGTTCATTCTGGCTGATTCTTCTTCCTAGTCCTCCACTAAAGTTTCAAGAGTACTACAAACAGATTTAAGAAATAGGCATATGCTGCAGCTATAGTGTTTAGATAGGAACTACTCACTGCTAGGTAAAGTGTCCACCAGAAAAGCCACGAGTCTTTCTTGTTCATCCGAGCTAAGGACTGTTATAGACAACAAACAAATCCAACAGATGAGTATTCAAGAAACGGAAAGGGAATCACAAAACCGCATCTATAGATTGATTCAACCCATAACCTTTTAAACAAGTAGGCACATTTAGCGAAAAGAACTGCTTACCTCTTGGTCAAGAGACTCAAATTTCCACACACTTTTTCCTAAGTCATCAATCTCGTTCCACCACCTCAAACCAACGAGTATACGTCCACTCACATTCTTAACCACCCAGAAGTCAAGAGCAGCAAGAAGAACAGTCACTACAAAGATTATGACGAAGCTATTGAAGAAGAGAGCAGAGAGAATATAAAACGCCAACGCAGCACCCTGGCCCAAGAACAAACAAACACAAACATTGTCCACAATCTAATCGTTTCTTTGACACATTTATAGAAATAACTAAGCATTTCATACTCTGTTTTGTACCTTAAAGAGAACATGGAAAAGACATGTATTTGGATTCGCATAGTTTTCAACTGGTGTCTGCATTAAGAAAACACAAATTGTATGAGGAAACAGTCAACAACTACAGAAAATTCTCAAGTATGATAGCAAAAACGATTTAGGAGTTGATGCAGCAATTCTCACTGTTAGTTATAACCAAAGTAACTGCTAATAAAAACATTTTTCTTGGAATCGTTAGCTCATAGACCAAAACGAAGAACAAAGATCCAACATAGTAACTTCCAGATCGAAACATTAATCGAGGTTAATCGAAGAATCTGATATGAAATCGAACTCAGAAATTAACAAGAATCGTCAAAGAAATGAGGCGTAGAGGAAGTAGCAAGAAAGCTGAATTCACCTGATTAGGATCCATTTTTGAAGTATCCAAATGGATCAGCAGAAACAAAATTCTTCTTCGTTGTAGAGAATCCCGATCTTCCCCTCGAGAAAATTTTCTGAACCAGATCTTCAAGCTATTTTTTTTTCTTGGGAAAATGTTTTAATTCTAAATTAGCCCATAGATCAAAGTGAAACTATTCTAATGCCCAATAAGTTTATAATAAATTAGGCCCAGTATAGAAAAGTTTATTACGATTTCACCCCTAAAACTTACGGTTTGGGTCTGAATTATCCATTATGCACAACAAAAGGATTAAGGGGGTGATTGTTTCGGACTTTAAAAATAATATGTTGTATAGAGGGTTGAACGAGTTAAAATTCGCGGGTTTGGTCCAATCTGGATCGTTATGGAACATATTGGGACAAAATATTTCATGTCTAAAGACGGGCCACGCGGGTTAACCCATCACGGACCGCATGTTTAATGAGATTTTGTCTGCGGATCGGTCTGCTTACTACTAATTTAAATAAAAAATAATTAAATTATAAATATATTATGTATTTGATAAATTATAATTTATAAAATATGTAATCTAACATTAGTGTATAAAATTAAAATTTATATAAAAGTTATATATTTATATTATTTTCACTAAATTAAATTTTATAAATAGTGTCGGTTATTGTATATGTCAGAACAAATTTTGGATGATTGATGGTGTAGTTATAACATTGACTAATGTTAAGCATGTTTCAAAGAAGAAGAAGAATTTGATCTCCTTGGGTACACTTCAGAAAACGAATACAAATTCATTGGAGAAGAAAGATATGACGTTTTATCTTGTATGCAAAGGAGATTTGGTCGTGATGAAAGGACTGATGATAGGAGGAAGTGTATTTCAAATAATCGGAAATGTAATTGTAGATATAACTGCAAAATCTGATGCATATAATGTTGTTTTATGGCACATGCGTTTAAGTCGTATCAGAGAACAAAGTCTAAACGACCTCCATAAAAAATAATGAGAATGTATTACCTTAATATGATAAACTCCAAATATGTGAATATATTTTCCTTAATATGATAAACTCCAAATCTTGCAATTTTCTAAAATCAGTTGCATATTAGTGAATCACAAGTACATTTTGACAATTGCAGAACTTTGAGCAACTATATATAGGTTCATCAAAAAAAAGTAATAGAAGAGGTAATAAACATTTGTATAATTTTAAATCGTATTTTCATGATGTAAAAAAAGAACTGTCTTTTTTATACTCCCTTAAAATTATTGCCGAGTGTTCCATAGCATAATGGCTTGGACTCCATTGATTTGAAGTATGAACTCAGCATCAAGGTGTATTTTTCTCTAAAAACCCTCCCAAGCACGAAGATCGAGGCTCTTCCTCTTGCTCCGCTCGGCGCCAGCGACGTCGACTCCGGTCGTCGTCGCCCCGCCTCCTCTTCTCCGCCGTCTTCTTCATGCTTCTTTGCTCCAGTGTTTCGTCATTTTGCTTCTTCGGATACTTTTCGAGCCGACAAAGGTTCGTTGCTAAACGTCTTCTCAGGCAAGCCCTCTGAGTCTCGTACCTATTTGCTTGCCGTCTACCTGTCTGAGATCTGGTCCGAAGACCTCTCACCATACTCACCGCCGACCCAAGTCCTTCATCTCAGGCAGATCTGGTTCGTATCTTCCAATTGGTTTATACACCTTCCACAATTTCTGTTTTCTCCTCCTAGTATCGCCGTTCTCTCTGCCCAAGGAGGTCTGGGCCGGCACGTCATCTTTGTGTTCATGCCGAAGACTCGTACACAGGTAAATCTCTATTACCTTTGTGGAGATGAGATGTTGTTGGTACTATTGGGCTGGGCAAAGCTTATCTTTAGCCAGTACATCTTTTGTCCGATGATTAAGCAGAGAACTATACTTTCTTTTCACTTAAAGAAGATAAATTTTAGAATTGGTCATGAGTTAGAGATGTTGGTATATTGGAATCTTCTACCTACTGTTATATGCAGTTCCTTTACTATTTTGTGTAGTTTTCTTGCTGTCGTGTGCAGATATGATAATGCCTTATGCAAATTAAAT
>OVBE01011000.1:0-14516 GCA_900406425.1 Iberis pinnata
ATTGCATCGTGTTATCAAAACACTCATTTGATGTTTTAATCATTTGATCGAATTAAAGTGTTCGACCAAATTATTATTAGTATATTATTTTTTAAAATGCAAATTTCTCCCAAAAGATTAGGCCCGTGACCCAAGATATTCGACCAACGGTCTTAGGCCCGCGACCTGCACAATGTCGTGATGTGCCCATACCGTGTCGTGCCGAGCCGGCGGCAGCGCGCGCGGGTCCACTTTTACCTCATATTTCTCATTCAATTTAACTCCAAATTTAGCATTTAAATATTCAAAATTATAGTTACTACAACATATTTAATGCACCAATGCAAATTTCTCCCAAAAGATTAGGCCCGAGACCCAAGAGATTCGACCAACGGCCCTAGGCCCGCGACCTGCACAATGTCGTGATGTGCCCGTGTCGTTCCGAGCCGGCGGCAGCGCGCGCGGGTCCATTTTTACCTCATATTTCTCATTCAATTTAACTTCAAATTTAGCATTTAAATATTCAAAATTATAGTTCAAACTACAACATATTTAATGCACCCATAATCTGACGATTCCGGGCAACGCACTTGCCATAAAAGTTGCCGGAAAAGTGACAAAAATCACTTGTTCAAATTTGAGTTCTAACACTGATTTCATTCTTCATCCCGTCCTCTGATCTTATTATCTCCCATAACCAATCTGAGAGCTGGCTCAACATTTTACTCCTACAAGATAAGTTCCAAAGGTTTTAAAATTATTCTTAATCGTCAAAACCAGTTCCAATAATCAGAACCGGAATTGAGATTTTCGAGGCCCAAACAAAACTAAAATATTATTATTTAATATTTATCGTATGAAAATTAATATATATATATATATAATTAATATGAAATGAAAAATAATATATAAAAACTCACCAACATTTCTATTACATATTAAAAATTTTCAGTATGTTTATATATATCACTGCAATTTTGTTCTTGAAATGTTTCAAATGTATGTGTTCAGATCCGGCTCTGCCAATAATGAGTCAATGAAAAGAAGGAAATTCCTCTTAACTTACCCAACTTATTCGAATATTGCATCAATGTGTTGTCTGGTTTTCATAGTTTGAGCACCCGGTTGATTAAAAGGTGTTGACTCCATGAAAACTGATTTCATGTTGCTTCAAGTGTGATTTGTGAACCATTTTAATCTCATTTTTTTACAGTTCAAAGATATTATCTGCGTTCCGAGAGACTGAAGATGTTAAAGTGCATGAAATGGCTAAGGGAGAGCTTCAAGTGTTAGTCAACAATGGTGCTCTGACAACCCCATAAACCAAAAAGTCTGAATGATGCTTTGCCTACGAGTGCTTCTCATGCTAGAAGATACTTTAAAGAGGAAGTAACAAAAAGGGTGTTTCAGTATCTTCACGGGAAAAAAGAAGAGTGAAAAGAAAAGGCAGAGGTGAGAAAGACACAATAAATACATCACAAATTTGAATCAAAATCAGAGGATCTTCATTAAGAGATAAAACATTCAAAGCAAGAGACAGATTTTTTACTTAACGAGAGCAAGATGGGAATAGAAGAAACAAACAAAGTTAAATAAGAACAAAATAAAGATTAGATCGATACTTGTAGTGATGAATGCTTTAGTTCTCTTCTGTATCTGATTATGTGAGACAGTAACATTTAAACGAAAATTGATTGAGATTTACCACTCTAAAATCTTAAACAAAGATTTAGGCAATAAACAGTTTTACCAAAGCGCTTGAGAGAACACCAGGCAAAACCCTGGACTAAAATCAACAAGAAGCGCTTAAAGCTCTCATAGGTTAGACGAGACTAGAAGATGAGGAGACTTAGGAGAAAAACTAATATAAAAATCGGAGAAAAGAAATAGAATAATTAAATATCCACCGTTGGATTAAAAAGATCAACGGCTAATAATCAAATAAAGAGTACTTTTTGTCTTTGTCAACTTACCAATAAGAAAGTTTTAATATTTAATTGTGTTTTAGAAAAAAAAAAAAAAAACTGATTAATTTGGTATAAAATTTAAATAAATAAAAAATTGGACATACAAATTAATTTATAAAACATAGTTTTATATTTTTAATTTACTTGAAATATTTATATACATTTTGTTTTATAGAATTCTCACCCTTAAATTTTTATACTCTAAAAGTGTGTTATTGGTTCTTAACATTTTAATAGCTTTGGAAATGCAAACCAAATCCGGTGTTATTCAAATAATGATTTCAAAAATCATTTTAAAATCATGTGTTATTGGTTATATGATCCTAAAATCCACTTTAAAATCAAGTGTTATTAAGTAATTGGAATTTGTACGAGGATTTGATTTCAAATTGGATGTTTATTGGATTTTCAAGTATTCGGAAGACAAATTTACAAAGGATTAAATCCTCAACTTAATCATGGTATTTTGGAATTTTTATTACAATAATTTATATTCTCTTTTCTTTTCAAGATAGTTATTGACCGGTGTTTTCTACTGTGCTTGTTCTGTCTACTCTCCAGCATCCTTATGATCTGAAGATTGGTTGTTGCTTATCTCTTCTTCTTATCTTTCATGTGCCTCAAGAACCATAGCCAAATAAGCATAGAGATTCTTTTGGATTATTAGTTTAACTCTTTCTCCCTCATCATATATATAGATAATGGAACATAATAGAGAGACCTTGCCTGAAAATGAAAGAAGTCAATACCGAATTATCGATTCTATACTAGTTTGTAAATTGTAGTGGCGCCACAATTTTCATTACCGATCAAAAGAAGCTTGTTAAGCATTTTACGTTCAGATAATGGCACATCGATTGGTTCTACTGAAGATGAAGTCGGAGGAACCGGAAAAGACAACATAGCACAAGCAAGCCTTGATAATAACAAACTATAATTGTCAATAGTTTTAGATTCAAACATTGTGAACGAGAATCGAGAAAAAATCATAACCAAAAATTGATTAGTGGTTTTCATGTTCCACAACAACTAATAATCAAATAAATGCAAGAAGCAATAAAGTAGACAAATTCTCTTCTGGCATCTACAAAAAGTTTGCTTTGATCAACAATGTGACTACTAAAATTTGATTAAGTAAAAAGAAAGAATCAGACTTACATGAGATCAGAGCACACCAAGAAATCTTCACATTAGAAACAACATTAACATTCCGATTAACCTGGTAAGTAAAATATGAAAATTCTCAACTAATACATTGGAAGAATCGTAACTCCAAGATTAAATTAAGGAAACATAAAATGGTTAGATTGAATCTCAAAAGTCCTCACATCTTAAAAATGGAGCATCAAACTGACTTAATAATATCTCAATGGAAGAACACTCATTAACCTTAATGTTGGAGAGAATAACAGGAGACTCCGAAAACGAGGTCGGACTTTACCCAAAAGGAATAGTGATGCAAGTCGACATCAGCTTATAGACAAACCTTATTTGCAATGTATATTTACCTAGTACAATAGAAACCCTCGGCAACGCAAAGTGTTTGCCAAGGAAGAGAATTATGGGTTAAGGGTCAGTGAAGAAAATTCGCAAATGGAATTGGAAGGATTGTTGGGATTTTAGAATCCATAACTTTAATCCATATCAGTTTCTAATGATAAAAAATAGAAGCGGAAGCATACCTGATGAATCCATGCTTTTTGTTTCTAAATTAGAGAATGTATCTTCCAAAGCAAATCATATGTGACTTTAGATCTCTGGTGATGGGATGAAGAGAGTTTTTGTATTTTATGGCTAGGATTGCTTTGGTATCATAATAATCTATTTATAGAGAATCAATTTCTTGTTCGGCCCCTCATCAAATTAGAAATTGCCAAAGGTATCCACAATTAATTATTTCATAACACTTATGCATCAAGTCTTTACTTTATTACAAAAGTGACCACATAATATTTGACTTATTAAATAATGACTCTAACACTTTATTATATACATATGTGACCCCAAAATTGATCTTACAATCTCCCACTGGGTCATACATGTATTCTGTAAAAGTGTTAGACCTTAGTGAGCTCAACATTGTCATTATTTTCAAGGCACAAACAATCTCGTCCATTAATCATATCAATTTAGGATCATAACGGTTTTTGTTATATCAATCATAACTAAACCTTCCATGGTCACATAAATTAGCATAACTAAATGACATAGATCAATTGTGGCATGAAAATCACATGAAAGGTGATCAATACATGTCAATTTTCAACTGGTCCTACTTTAGTGAGATCTTAACTTTATTGTACAAAGTGTAAGCCGAAACTTAACTTAAACTTTATTTCTGATCAGAGCATGTGTAAAACACAACCAAATAACATAGAACCCGAAACCGAATGACAAACTCCCACTAAACCGAATGATCCTCAAGCACCAAAATGCGCATTCGCTTGAGGAACTATACTAATAGAGTTTGTCCTTAAGTGTTCTATGAAAACCTGACCACTTTGTACCCTTCCTTAACTCGGCATTGTAAGTCTACATATTTAGACTTTATCGAACTCCTGTAAAAACCGGAGTACCAAACGGCTACTTCATTGTCACAATACAACTTTAATGGTCTTTCAATTCTTACAGAATTTGCAGCCATGTGATAAAGTATCTAGCCAAATTTATCCAGCCAAATTTCTTTAAAATCATAATCAGATAACCTAATGATCTCCCAAATATCTAATTAATGATAGNTTGGCTGCCCAATGGTCCTAATTTGAATTACTTAAGTATCTACCTAAAAATCCAAAAATGTTCGCAATATTTGGATGCGTACAAACTTGAGCATACACTAACTAGACTCCTTACTGCAAATGCATGAGGGATCTTCTGTATTTCTGTACATTTTCAAATTTCCTTTAGGGCACTAATCGAGACAAAATTAGCCTCCCTTAACTTCTAGAGTATCCCCTAGTTTGCAATCCTGCGTGCCAAATCATTTAAGAACTTTATCGACATAACTCTTTTGTGACAATCCAGGAATTCATCGAGAACGATCTCGATGAATCTCAATTCCTAAGACAAAAAATGTCTCACCAAGATCTTTCATTTCAAAATTTTTCCTTAAGAAATCTCTTGGTTTCAACCAACATGCTCATATCGTTAGTGGCCAATCGACATATAAAACCAGGAAACTACACTTTCTCCCACTAAACTTTTGATACACACAATCTTCAACCAAATTCACCTCAAACCCAAACGAAATGATAACTTTATGAAATTTGTGGTACTATTAACGAGACGCCTGTTTTAGCTCATAGATGGATTTTGTCAATTTTCAAACCATTTTCTTTGCATCACCTAAGGCAAAGTTTTCTGGTTGCTCTATATAAATTGTTTCATTAATGCCTCCATTAAGAAACGTTGTTTTGACATCCATCTGATGAAACTCCAAATCATAATGTGCGACAAGGGCCATAATTGTCCCAAAAGAGTCCTTTGAAGAAACTGGAGAAAAGGTCTCTTTATAGTCAATCCCTTCCTTCTGAGTATAACCTTTTTGCCACTAGATGAACTTTATACATTTCCACATTACCATTCGAATCCCTCTTGGTTTTAAATATCCATTTGCAACCAATGAGTTTCTTTCCTTCTGATAATTGGACAAGGTCTCAAAACTTATTGTCTAGCATTGACTAATACTCTTCTTTCATTGCTTCAATCCACTTATCTAAAATGGAACAACTCTTAGCCTGACGGAAGTTGATAGATCATCTTCCAAAAGAATTTTATTTTCCTCATGTTCCATAAGAAATACTATATAATCAACTGAAATAACATTTCTCCTTACCCTAGTGGATCGTTGCAAAGTAATCTGATCTTGCTACACCAGTTCTTGAGGATTTTGAATTTGACCTTCATGTTGGATATCATCAACTTGAGGTTCTAAACTTTCATGTTGGATATTATCAACCTCTAGAGTTGGAGGAAGAACTCTATTATCAACATGAGGTTCTAATTTTCTCTGTTAAAAGCAACTATATGAATCGATATTTGCACTGAAGCCGATTCTTCCTCAAATATGATATCCCTAACTTTATTTCTCCCCCCAAATTCAATATCCTCAAAGAATTTAGCCATTTTTGTCTCAAAAAATATTCTTTATAGTGGGATTAGAAAATTTATAGCCTTTAGATCGTTCGACATACCCAACAAAGTAACTGCCCACATTGGAGTCCAATTTCTCCTCATATGGCCTGTAAGGCCTAGCCTTAGATGGAAATCCCCATATGTGAAAAATCCTTTAGACTGAATTTTTGACCAGACCAAAGCTCATGAGTTATAGCAGTTGCTTTAGTTGGTACTCTAGAATGTAAGATGCAATCTTTAATGCCTTTCCCCAAAGTGATTTAGGTAAGGTAGAATGACTAATCATACTTCTTACCATGTTCTTAAGAGTACAGTTCCTTCTCTCAGGTTCACCATTCATGCTGGGAGACCCATGCATTATGTACTGAGGTACAATACCGCACTCCTCTAGGTATCTGGCAAATGGTCCTGGACGTTGTTCTGCTGAACCGTCATATCGACTGTGGTATTCACCACTACGATTAGATCTGACGGACTTTATTCTTCGGTCAAGTTTGTTCTCAACCTTAGCCTTAAACTTTATGAACACATCCAAGAATTATGATTTTTTCATGAATAGGAAATATGTATGCATATCGAGATTAATCGTTAATGAATGATACAAAGTATGGATGACCGTTTCGCGATGGAATAGAAAACAATCCACAAATATTTATACGTATCAACTCAAGTACCTCTATAGCTCTATATGCACCTAATTTCTTACTTATGGTCTGTTTTCCTTAAATGCAATCTATACAGAGATCAAAATCTGTGAAGTCAACTGAACTCAATATACCTTCTGACACAAGTCGCTCAACTCTATTTCTAGAGATGTGACCTAGGCGTTTTTGCCATAGAGTTCCCGAATTTGCATTTTTCGTTTAGTACCTCTTGATTCAACACTTAAATTTTCATCTTTATAATTTATAGTGTCTAGCAAATAAAGACTGTGATTATCCAAAAGTTTACCAGTTCCAACAAAGTTTGAATTTAAAGACAAAGTAGCTACTCCATTCTCAGTTTGACATGAATTACCTAATATGTCTAGATAAGAACCGGAGACTAGATTTCGTCTAAAAGACAGTACAGCAAAAGTGTCTTTCAAATCCAAAAAATAGATCGGAGCTAAAAAACACATTCTAAAATGGTTGATTGCCTCCACATCTACCTGAAAATCATTAGCCACATGAATGCATCTTTCAGCATCAGTTGGTTTCCTGTAGCTCAGGCAATCCTAGAGTGAAACACTGATGTTTATAATAGCACCGGAGTCTAACCACCAAGTGTTTCTAGGTACATATACTAAATTTATCTCAGAACAGACCATAGCAAGGAACATACCCTTTTTAACCACGCCAAGCATGGTACTTTTGGCAGTCCTTCTTTAGCTGTTCAACCATTTTGCAAAAGAAACAGGTATCCTTACCCTTAGCCTGCTTCTTTTGGCTTGGACCTTTAGCAGCTTCATTCTTAGTGGGCTCCATTAGAAATTTCTTTCTCTTGCCCAAACTTTTATAGGTGTTAACCATATGAGCACTTTCTGTCATTTCTTGTTTCATTCTCTCTTCCTCTTGCACACAATACACAATGAACTCATTAAGAGACCATTGGTCCTTCTATGTGTCGTAACTAGATTTCTGTTGATTGAACTGAGGAGGAAGAGAGTTCATGACAAAGAATATGAACACTTCATTCGGAAGCTCAGTCTTAGTCACTTGAGTTTACAAAAAATATTGGACATTTCAAAAATGTGCTCCCTTATGTTTCGTTGCCATGGTACCTCATCATACTAAAGCGATGCAAAAGCACACTTATTTTTGCTTTATCGCTTTTTGCAAAGCACATGTCCATTTCAGCAAGGAACTTTTGTTGAGATCTTTGATCTCCTCGGCACCTCTAAAGGTTTTTGGAATAGTGTCTTTAATGATCATTAAACCAATACGGTTAGAACATTCTCACTTCTCATAATTAACTTTATACTCAGCAGTGTTGATATCCGAAGGAGAAGCGGGTTTTTCCATTCTTAGCGCAAGGTCATGATCCAGACAGCCAGAACGATCTTAACTTTACTTTTCTATTCTTTATAGTTGGAGCCCTAAGTGTTAGAATTGAACCTAATTTTGTAGATAAAGCGGAAAAGAAATCGCTGGAAGAGAGAACATTTTTATCTAATACTCACTAACTGAAGAAATCAATAATAAATAGCAAACAATTGTACAACTCATCCAAGATACCAAATGTAACATTAACATCAAGTCTTTGGACAGTAATATTAACTACTAGCGGTAGTCTTGTTATAATGATCAAACACTGACAATAATTCATAATAAATAATAAACCTTCCTTTCGGCCGATTTATCATTCACATGTTTCCATCCAGATAATCATCACGTGTTCACCATCACAATTATATATGTAATTTGGCCAAATATAAACATTCCTTTGGGCCGATTTAATATTCGCATAAATATACATATATAAAACATTTAATAATTCATGAAAAATATCCTCCAAAATGTCACTTTGGCGACATGTTGATTCAAATTAAATCACTTCCAATATCAAACATGTACAATCAAATTTAATTATTGATTTAAATTTTATTTATTAATTGTTTATATTTAATTATATTCTTGCACAGACATATAACAAAGAGTATGTGGGTTCTTTATGCAAGATTTATTCTGTAGCTTAATGGTTGAAGAAGGGGAAAAGAAAATCTGCTTGCATCAGATTTAAATTACGCTATGTTAGGTGGGTCCCAAGGGCGCGGGTCTCACGCGCGCCAAATTGGTTTATTTTTTTAATTGAGTTTGGGCCGAAAAAAAACAGATGACCCAATTAGAAACAAACTTTAATGAAAGCTTTTACGTGATGTTCACAGTCTTCTTCTTCAACCCCAAAAACCCTAATTAACCAAATAACGAGCCGCACGACAGACTGTTATTATTATTTTTTTCAACTTTATTCGAAACAATTTCTGTAGGTTTCGATATACACAATTTTATATCAAAATTTTAAGAAGCTTTAATCAGATTCAAACATTACTTTATAAAATCTGAAAATTTAATAACTTTGATTGAAATTTGATCTAAACATGTATAACCACAGATTCCACGATACTTTTTCAAGCATAAACCTTAAGAAAAAATCAGATTCAATACTCTGAAATTTTCACCAAAATTAAATCCGAATTTATTTATATAAATTAAATAAATCTGAAAATCTGCATGACAAAACCTGATTATCAAACAGAAACTGAATATGGTGGCTCTGATACCAATTGTTGGGATTTTAGAATCCATAACTTTAATCCATATCAGTTTCTAATGATAAAGAACACAAGCGGAAGCGTACTTGATGAATCCATGCTTTTGGTTTCTGAATTAGGGAATGGATCTTCCAAAGCAAACCCTATGTGACTTTAGATCTCTGGTGATGGGATGNCTGAAAATCTGCATGACAAAACCTGATTATCAAACAGAAACTGAATATGGTGGCTCTGATACCAATTGTTGGGATTTTAGAATCCATAACTTTAATCCATATCAGTTTCTAATGATAAAGAACACAAGCGGAAGCGTACTTGATGAATCCATGCTTTTGGTTTCTGAATTAGGGAATGGATCTTCCAAAGCAAACCCTATGTGACTTTAGATCTCTGGTGATGGGATGTAGAGAGTTTCTGTATATTCGGCTAGGGTTGCTTTGGAGACCATAACCCTCTATTTATAGAGAATCAGTTTCTAGTTCGGCCCCTCATCAAACTAGAAATTGCCAAAGGTATCCACAATTAATTATTTCATAACACTTATGCCCTAAATCTTTACTTTATTACAAAAGTGATCACATAATATTTGACTTATTAAATAATGACCCTAACACTTTATTATATACATATGTGACCCCAAAATTGATCTTACAAGGATTTCTAGTTAGGTCTAAGGGATTCAGAGAAAATAAATAAAAAGGTGTAGTAAAAGAAAGAACAAAGTATTATAATAGAAGAAAAAATAAAGAAAAATCATGTTTTAGGGAAATTTTAGCTAAGTGAGATGAAAATAAGAGGGAAATAATCAAATTTTTGTTACGTGTTAGCGGTTTAGGTTACCATGTACTAAAATTGTAAAATAGCGTTGTTTTCGTGCTATTAAATTTTTTTGAAAATCTGACAATATTTACCATAGCAGTTTAATAATTCGTGTTATCGTGGAGTGCTATCAATGTATGATTTTTTGTAGTGTAAACAACTTTGATGAAACTGTTTTTTTAATCCTAAAATCAGCCTCTGTTTTGCTTTTGTTTGCTACTTATTCTTCTTGTTAAAGAACTAGGTTACTATTATCTTATATTCTCCACAACCACACTCAATTGGGTTTTCCCCGCTATAAAGGAAAACTATCAAAGTCTGGCTTCGACTAGGTGGATGAAACAGCCATCCCAGCTATCTCGACAAAATTAAAACTTCACCCACAACAATTATTTAGAATCATATAAGCTCCATTATCTTCTTATGAACTTTTGCAAGTGTCACTTTCTTAGAGGTCATTACATCAAATATCCAATGATACCTCCTATCAATGTTCTTTGGATGCGAATGAAATGTAGAGTTCTTTTCGAGGTAAATTGTGCTTTTATTAAAGCAATTCATACTTCTCTTGTTTGAAACTGACATCTACGAGATAATTCTTCATCCAAAAAAAATCTTTACAAGCTTCTGTTGTGGCTATAAATTTAGCTTTGGTGGTAAAAAATACAACACAATTTTATAACCTTAACTATGATGCCACATCTCCTATAGAAAATATTATCAAGTACCCCGAACTAGACTACATGAAATCAGTATCTCTAACCATATCAAAATTAATAAAACTGACATGAAATAACTTATCACCTCCAAAAGTATGCTTCAAACTAGAAGTCCCTTGATAATATATCAAAAGCTACTATATAGAAACTTCTAGAATTGAAGAGAGAACAACTATATGTACCAACTGCATGAACTATATCGATTGGTGTCATGAGAGCTGCATGAACAAATTATATAATATATCAAGCAACCAACTACAAAAAGCATATTGAATTCGTGTCATATCTTCATTCTCAGTTAATGTACTCTGACTCTGTTGACTGATCAATCAAAGTTAGTAGCAAGAGAAATTCTAAGAACTTTTTATTTATCCATGTGCAACCTCTGAAATACTTTTTCAATCTACTTCTCTTGAGACAAATGAATCAACCTCTCACATCTATCTCAAAAAATTCTCATACCCGTAATATGTTTAGTTGGACGCATCTTTCATGAAAAATTATTTTTTAAGTTGATTGTTCAACTCATGAATTATGGTTAATTTCTTTCCCCTAATCAACCTATAGTTAAGATACAACAAAAAGTAAGAAAATCATATTTTGCAAACATCTGCACAAACACACAATGATTAAGTAGTCTTCTTATAACAATGCCCCCCCCCCCCCCTCCATAACTAACTCAAACATCTTGTACCATTGTTTCAATGCCTGTTATAATCCATAAATACTTTTCTTCAAGACATAAATTAAATTCTCTTTGCCCTTTTGAACAAAATTTGCAGTTGTACCATTAAATCTCATAAACCAAATCACCATGAAAGAAAGTCATCTTTGCAGATAATAATAAGAAACCAAATAAAAATCATTCTTAGTTGTTGCTGTTTTGGTCGGATTAATCTTGAAGAATTGCTAAAAATTCTCTATTGATTTTCGTAGTAAGTCGAGAGGAAGAAGATAAAATCAAGGAAAGAGGAAAACATTCGAGCCGAGGAAAAGGAAACAAGCCAAATGCTCAACCTCGAAGGCCAAGTTTTTGAAATTTCTGAGCCAAACTTTCCATTTCCTCGACCACACGCGCCTCATTTTCCTTATTTTCTTTTATTTAATAATATCTCATTCTTTTATACTTAAATTCAATCAAAATTTCGACAATATTCGTTAATTTCTTATATTTTATGATCGCAGACTAAGTCGTATACCGAGAGACCTGAGATGATGCATGGACTAATCCTCGAGACTCTCGAGCAACTCCCGAGAGGCCTAGAAGAAATCCGAGCCATCCGAGAGCCTTCATATCGTACCTCATCCATCAAAGGAATATATCAAGAGACCTGATCCAGCTCTGGAGAGGCCTAGAGTACATTCGAGACAAATTCTGAGAGGCCAAGATGTTATTCGAGCCACCGAGAGCATTTAACCTACCTCTGAGCCACCCAAAAGGATATCGAGGAACCCGAGCCACTCTTGCAAGCCAATAACCAAGCCGACCTTCCGAACACCTCGAATAGGTCATACAACCCTCTCGAGTCACAACTCCAGCCATCTAACTCGACGACCCGAGAGCTCAACTCGAGTCACTCGGTAATTCCACGACCCGATAGCGGACTATTAACTCTCGAACCACCCGATAGCCGGCACGAGGGCCATTTAAGCCAACCATTGATCCAACACGTGTTTTGAACTTGACTCACATCTTTTCCTGGACCCCACGTGTAACACCCTGAACCAGCCTATAACTTAGGGGTTAGCCCTAGACGGCCCGAAAGCGTTACGTGATGCTCGTAGCCGGTCAGCCTAGGTTCTTGGAAAGACCCGCTCACCCAAGCCGTCCAACAACGAATACCTTTTCACCCAATCTCGGCCTAAGGCTTTTCAACCCGTTCCAAGATCGTGTGTTGTGTTAGCCGAGACTAGGCTAATATCAAATGAGATCCAATTTTATTGGAAATAATTTATTTATTTATATTTTAAATATTACATAGTTAGCTGATCAGGAGCCTAGTGATCTAACCTACTCATTACAGAATATAGCACCTACATGTTTTACAAAAGGCAGGCAAATCTACACCAGCGACCTAAGTTCCTTTCACCATGTATGGTTTCCCGCTAAGGTTACCTGTAACAAAAAGTAACACCATGAGTAACTTATGTGCATCCACTCCTTTATTCTAAGATTTTGACCCAACAAAAATCATTCTTGTTGATCATTTGTTCTCAAGCTCCCCATTTGTACCTAAAAACCATAAAAGAAAGAGAAACTTAGGACCATAAAAGAAAGTGAACAAAAATGTTCTCTAAAAAACCTAAACTATCATGAAAGTTTCAAAACTAAAGGAATCTAAGAACCTAAATGCATACAGTTCAATGCATATAAAAAGACATCCATTATTGGCCAACATTAATAACTGATAGACGAAACCATACCCTCTAACGTGAGCAATGCTACAACATGCACTAATGACCTATGGACGTCAGATCTAACAATGCGATTAAATGATATAATTCGTGAGAAGAAATTTAGTGTCATTCGTTTCATTCGAATAACCTAACCAACAATGGAAAGATGTTGACTATGAAAATATGTTGTATTATGTTTTATAAAAAAAATTTTTAACAAAATTGGGTAACCTCGACTCTTTTACACAAAAAAACAAGTATATTAAATAAAAGTGATCTATTTTCCTTTTTCTTCCTTACTCTGTTGCGATTTTTGCAGTGGCGGTCCCAGGAATATAGTTTACCTGGTTCAACATCAATACTATTAATACATCAATACTATTAATGGAGAAGTACAAATTTGGAGAGAGTCAATATTATGTTGATAAGTTTATAAGTTTCGAATGAACAAAAAAAACGCTGGGGTATTTCGGGCAAAATTTTTTCATTTGGGCACTTAATCGAGGGTTCGAATCCCGTAATTGCAAGATTTTAATTGAATTCTTTAAAGAATCCATTCAACAAACGCGCGGATCTTGGGCATTTTTAAACGACCCGGTTTTTGTTTTTAATTGGGTTATAGAGGTTAAGTGTTCGAGCCGAGTATTTGCGAAAATATTTAAGACTAATTATTGTTAAGATTAACATATAATTAGTTATGATTTTGGATAAGAAATCTTTATGAAGATTAAGCGACACCTCAAAAGGATACATTGAACAATTAATAAAAAATCTTAAAACCCTAATCTTACAATTCACAACTTCCTTATAAATACATTTGTAAACAAATTGCTAAATAACTTGCACCCATTCTTTCAAAAACTTTTTGTTTCGCATCTTCGTAAGTTGAGATGATTTCATATTTGTTTATATCATATGTTTATATGATGAATTTGTTTCTAAATTTTTGATGTATTTGTATTGATCTAAATATAGAATATGGAAACACCATTGAAAGCAAAAGGAGAAGACTTCGATCTCCAAGAACAAGGATCTAAGGTTTATTCTTCGTTTGTATCATATGTTTATATGATGCCTTTGTTTCTAAATTTTTGAAGTATTTGTATTGATCTAATTATAGAATATGGAAACACCTTTGAAAGCAAAAGGAGAAGACTTCGATCTCCAAGAACAAGGATCTAAAATTTATTTTTCGTTTTTTTATAATATTGATATTCATCTACATTATAATTTCTCATGTTTATGTTT
>OVBE01011001.1:0-14516 GCA_900406425.1 Iberis pinnata
GAAAATGTTTTATGGATATAATAAAATTATTTAATTTTTATTTGACAAAAAATCAAATATATATAATAACTACAAAAGAAATTCAATTTTGTAATTGTAATAATATTAATTGTAGGGTGCACACCAGAAAAAAATAATAATATTAATTGTCGAGTGCAAAAAAATTAACAATATTAATTGCCGGGTGCAAAAGAAAATATATTAATTGTCGGGTAATTACAACACAATAATAGCACAAATACTTTGCTATCTTTGTAAAAAAAACTGCTATAGATGCAATCCAATTATAATACAAATCCAACGCTATAGAATATAAAAAACTAAAGTTATTATTAAAAACCTTTAATAACAAATATACGGCGCTATTATAAAAATAAAAAATTGCATATTCAACAACGCTATCGAAACTTTGATAATTATAGCATACATTAAATCCGTTATCTAAAGTGTCCGACCTATAATGATGGGTGCTGTTAGAGCGTTTAATTAACCGCTATGCTATCCTACAATATTGTTTTCTGACCGCTAAGAAAAGTCATATTTCTTGTAGTGAAGGTCCCTGAATCCTAGCCCACTTGCAGATTTATGCCGAGTTAGTTTAGACCATGCCTGCTAAGATATACTACTTTTGGATTTGGTAGAAGACGACCATAAAGATCTAATGAGGGTGGTTAATTTGGCAATCTACTTTTTAGGTAAAAGGAAGCATGACATACAATAAGAAGGTAGTGCAGTAGCCACTACCTTTATCATTATTTCCTTACCCATAGGTGATAATAGTTTAAAATACTAACTATTTACCCACTTATGCCTTCTATTTAGGATAAAGGAAAAATTGGAATTGAGGTGTCTATCAATGTAACCAAGCAAGCCTAAGTATTTTCCAAACATCTCAATGTTAGTTATGGCTAGGATAAAGCATATGTGTGTCCGTGTTTGTTCATAAACTCCCATCCCAAATTTAATAAAAGACTTGGCATAGTTAACATACTGACCTGATGTTGTGGAGTAGACATTAAGGATGTGCTTAAGTTGAGTACATTCCTCCACAGTGGCATGGCAAAAAAAATAAGGGAGTCATCTGTAAAAAATAAATGTGAGATTGGTGGACTACCCTTAGATGCCTTAAAACCATGAAATAGTTTTGCAGTGATAGAGAATTGAAGAAGTGGAGATAGTCTTTCAGAACACAGTAAATACAAATAAGGGAAAACTGGATCTCCTTGACACAAACCTCTCTGAGGTCTAGTTAAACCAGTAGGCTTTCCATTGACAATAATTGAAGAAGTAATTGATGTTAAACAAAACATGATCCATGATATCCATTTGAAATGAAAACCAAATTTTAACATCAAATTTCGCATATACTCCCAATCTACCTGATCAAATGCCTTGCTAATACCAAGTTTACATGCCAAAAAGGGATTTTCAGTTTCCTCTTAGACAATGAATGTAGTAATTCATGAGAAAGTAAGATATTATTAGTGATAAAGCTAGAAGAGATAAAAGTTTAATGGTTTTCGGAAATCGAGGTAGTTATTAGCCAGTATTTTTGAAATGATTTTATACGCAACATTCGTTAAGCTAATAGGTATGTAATCTTTAACAGTTGTTGGTTGGTCATATTTAGGAATTAGGTAGAGATGCGTATGATTTAACTATGTGTCAAAAATACCATGATTGAAAAAATGTTGGACATAATTGAACACACCTTGATGAAGTGTAGCCCAATGATCGTTGTAAAATCCAGCTCCTAAGTCATCTGGTCCCGAGGATTTATCCCTTGAAATCTGGAAAATAACAGTAGTTATTCCTAACGGATAACATGTCTAATTAAGCTGTCATTCATTTGAGGAGTTACTTGAGGTTGGACATACTGAAGGAGAGTATGATAATCACTTGTAGATTCACAGGCATATAATTCAGTAAAATAATTAGTTATAACCTGATTAATGGATTGTGAATCTGAACACAAGTTTCCATTGTCAACTTGTATAAATAAGATACGATTATATGCCCGCTTCTGTTCAGTTTTCGCAAGAAAGAAAGATGTGTTACGATCTCCAGATTGAAACCACTGGACTCTGATCTTTGTGTGCCAATAATCTTATTCCAGTATGTATTGTAAGAGTAAATCAACTTTAAGTGAGTTAATCAGAGACTATATAGGCATGTGATTAGAGCCAATCCACTTCAGAGCTTTAACCGTGGCAGAGGGAAAGGTATCATGCCAATTAGCATTCGCCATGGCATGATCTATCATTGTACAAAAATGATGTTTATGCCTACAACCCATCCCAGTAACGCGATTGCCAATGAATCTAAGATCATGGAGCTCTAAGGCCACAATAAACTGTTGAAAATCTCTTACAGAGGCATAGGAACGTGGAGGACCTCCAGATTTTTCAGAATTATTTTGATATCATTAAAGTCCCCATCCACCAGTCTTGAGTTATTCATCGAAGAACGTTGGGAGGAAAGGTTAATAAAATGTGACCATTGACCCATACGTAGTCTATATGCAGGGTACCCATATACATAGTGGAGAAAAAATGATGGTTCAACAGGGGAAGAAACAAAACCAAAAATGAAGAAGATGGAAGTGTTCCCAGAAACCGAAAAGAAATAGAGTTGGTCCAAAAGGTACTAAGTCTCCGCCTCAACCAACTGGTGGAACTACAAAAAAGTTAGAATATCCGATTAGTTTACTTAGCATAGATCAATAATCATTATTTTGTTTGGTTTCAGAGAGGAGCACGATATCTAGTTTATAAAAATTCTGGATATAGTACGCTTACGACTTCTGGATGTAGTTTAAAAGAGGGCTCCCTATCCCTTAACAGATCCAATGGAAGAGAATCATGGCCCCTCTTGTGGTTGAAAAGCAGCCACCTCACCGGTTGGAGAAGAAGATATAGTACGCTTACGACTTATTGGACTGGCTTCTGTGGGATCATCATCCGCCTAGCGCTTATTGATATTACTCAGTTTTAATGCATTATAGTGGGCATTTATGTCTGCTATTCTGCATTATTCTGAGTGTTTTCCTTGCAAATTGGTATATTTTAGGATTTCTAGGTGTTCTGGTCATTTCAGAGCTTAAAGAAGCATATCAGGACATTTCAGAGCATTTCAGAGCATTTCAGAAGTTTCAGAATATTGACTAAGTGAAGAAGTGTTTTGCACGATCGGGCAACACATGTGCCTGATCGGGCAAATGCCCCTGGAAAGTTTCGGGTAACCAGATCGATCGAGCATTTGAAGTATGATCGGGCAACTATCAAAATGCCCGATCGGGCAGACCAAGAGCGATCAGGCAGATATCCCGAGAAGAATATGAATTTTCCAAATTTGCGCAAAAGTCCTCAAATCCTATCCAAACTTCCTTATTTTATATTTTTACTTTTTAGAACTATAAAAGCCTTTTGGCTTAGGTTATTTTAGACACTTTTCTACTTCTGCAATTTTGAGAGCTTTTACTGGGAGAAGAATTCCTGAACCTTGTATTTGGAGAAGAAATTTTGAACCCTCTTTTTAATATATCTATTTTATTGTTTTCAATTATGTGTTCTATTCAGAAATTGATTTGTGTTTTCTTTGATATGTCTGAGTAGTTCACTAGTTAGGCTTTAGGGTTTTCCTAGGGAAAACATATTTGAATGTTAGGTTTAACATTGTAGGATTGAATTTGTTAGGTTCTTAGTCTAAATTTGTTCTTAATGCATGAATTAGCTTGACCACCTAGTTCATGATTATAGGTTAATAAATACAAAGAGATTTTATTTAGAAACCTGACCTAATTTAGATGAATACGTGTTTTTACTTGCGAGAGTATTGTTTTAAATGCTTATGAACAATTGAATCTGATTTTAATGCATGATCGAATTGTTTTAAAGACGGCGAGAGGTTATCTCTGGGAATTCGAGCATAGGGTTTAATACTCCGAGAGGAGATTAATCTTTATTCGTTTTTCATGTTGAGAAATATTTTCAATCTAAATCCTCCATGTTAACTTGACTTTAAACCTGAATACCTACGGATTTCCCTAATGCCTAGCGTTTTTATATTATATTTTTTAAACCGTTTTTATTTGCCGTTTTAAATTCGTTACAACAACCTATTAATTATTCTGCGTTAGCCAGATTTGAAGTTAAAACTGAACGTGCATTTTTTTGGTCTCTGTGGGTTCGATACCTTTGCTATACTACTTTGAACTGTTCTCTGCAGTATTAGTTTTAGGAATAAATTCTTAACCTATCAGAATTTTGGCGCCGTTGCCGGGGACCAATTGTGCCTATGTAGTTTTTATTAGAATCTCGTCAAAAGTTTTATTTTCAGTACTCATCTCGTTTTTCTTTGCTTGTCTTTGTCTTACAGGTTTATGATTAGAAGGTCTGACAAATCCTCTGAACTACTAAACCTCAGTAACTCGGAACTTGCAAGGATAGAACGCTCAAATTGGAAAACAAAGAAAGACGCTAGCTCATCCAACTCAATGGCTGATAACGTTAATCAACTCATTCTGGTCGATCCCGAAGGTCAAATTGATCCACCTATTTTTGGATTCATTCAGATGATTAACCAAGTGCAAGGTGGTGGTAACGGAAATCCAGTGCCACCAGGCCAACAAGGATCTAAAAACAACCAAGCTCCTCCAGGAAATCCAAATCCGAACGTTCAGAATCTCAGAACGTTCAGAATGCTCAGAACGTAGATGCAAGGCACTTTGTCTTGTTTGGAGATCCGGAGAGAGTTAATCGGCTCAATGCTCAGAACCATCCTCTAGTTGGTTCGTACAACAATCCTCAAGCATTCTATGCTAATATGAATCCCATCCAACCCCCTCAACCTCAGCGAAGGGAATACCAATTCCCAATCTCACTTGTTCAAATGATTCGTAGTAACCAATTTAGTGGTCTACCTCACGAGCACCCAATGAATCATATTGACACTTTTGAAGACATCTCCAGCACCATCAAAATCAATGGAGTAACCGATGATTATAAGCACTGCAGTTTGTTCAGTCATTCATTAGCTGACAAAGCACTTTGCTGGTTGAAGTCTCTACCTGCGGGATCTATAGTAACATGGGATGATTGGAAAGCCAGGTTCATTAGTCAGTTCTTCACTACTACTAGGACTAATGCTTTGAGGAACAAGATCTCTACTTTTGCTCCAACTTCTGTGGAATCATTCTATGAATCTTGGGAACGATTCAAAGAGCTGCTTCGTGATTGTCTACATCACAAATTCTCAGATGTAAGTCTTCTCAATACCTTTTATAGAGGAATTGAATAGAAGTATCAGATGTCCTTAGATACAATAAGTGATGAAGACTTCATGCAAAAACCTGTTCCAGACGCTTATCATCTAATAGAGAACTTAGCAGCCAACAATAGCAATCATTGCCCAGAGTTTGATCGTCGAACCAAAGCTCCTATAATGGCTGCTAACTTAGAAATCTCATAACTGAAAGGGGAGTTCTTTGAAATGAAAGGATTATTGACTCAACTGCTTAAGAGTCAAACTCAGCCACCGGGTCAATACTGTACAAGATTCCGGAGTTGCTTGTTTTGCATTCCAAGAACAAGAAACCGTTGTGGTTGAAGAAGAAGTGAGCTATACTAATAGTCAAGGTTAGAGAGTGTTCAAACAGGGCTACAATCCGTCTTTCAACAAGAATCATCCCAATCTTTCTTGGAGAAGCACTAATGTTGAGAATCCTCAAGACCAAACCTATCCAACTCAACAAAAACAATTTGTGCAAAACTCTCGAACTCAATTTGGTCAAAACTCAGGGAACAATGATTTCCAAGGAAATCCTAACAAGAAATTCATTCCCAACTCTAATTCAGGCGGTTTTCTACAAACCTCTCAGCCTGCATTTCAACAAGTCCCTCAAGCTCAAGCTAATCAAGGGAATTCAGTTGAGTTGTTGTTTAAGAAACTTCTGGATGGACAACAACAATTTCAAAGGGTTATACAAGGAGATATGAAAGAGTTGAATCAGAAATTTGAGGCATTGTCTACACATGTGAAGATTCTAGATACTCAACTTGCCCAAACTGCTGAAGCGGTCAAGAGACCGGTTGGGTTACTTCCTCGGAAATCTGATTCTAATATGAAAAATCAAGAGTTTGTGAATGTTATTGAACTGAGAAGTGGTAAACTCTACCCAATGCTAATGGTAAGGATAAGCTGGTAGAAGGATTGGTTGAAGATTTGGGAAATCTTGCAAATGATTCAGCATTTTCAGAACTGGAAAAAGATGCAGGAGCATCTGGTCGATCGGGCAACCTTTTCCCGATTATGCAAAGCTCTACCGGCCAAACAGATCAATCGGGCAAGGTCAGCCTGATCGTGCAAAATGTTGAAAATTCTCCAGGAGAAAATGATCGATCGGGCACATCACTTGCCCGATTGGGGAGATTTATCGGGGAAACATCCATAGGAAGTGCCCGATCGAGCAACACTCCCCTGAACCTAAACTTTCAAATATGCCTCCTCAGGTTTTCAAACCCAAATTTCCCTATCCAGTAAAGCCTAAAACCTCCAAGAAAGACCTCGAAGATGCTAAATGCAAGGATATGATGAAGGAATTGAGTGTTAGACTTCCATTCTCCGATGCTTGTCAAATGATACCTTCTATGAAGAAGTATGTGAAGAACATGGTTACCAAGAAGCTGACATTGGAAGAAGGTGCAATGATGATTACAGAGGAGTGTAGATCAGTTCTCCAGAATCGAATGTCTAAGAAGCTTGGAGACCCAGGTAGTTTTGTTCTATCAGTTGAGATTGGAGATTTCACTTTTGCTAGATCTCTCTGCGATTTGGGATCTAGTGTCAATCTTATGCCTTTCTCTGTGGCTAAGCGATTGGGAATGACTAACATAAAGGGTACAAGGATCTCATTGGTTCTTGCTGATCGTTCGGCGAAGTACCCTATTGGAATTCTAGAGAACATACCGGTTAAGATTGGAACCGCATATGTACCAACCGATTTCATGATTCTTGAGCTTGGATAAGAACCTACAGACCCTTTGATATTGGGAAAACCTTTCTTAGCTACAGATGGTGCAATCATTGATGTAAAGAAAGGCAAGATCGATCTTCACTTTGGGGACATGGTTATGAAGTTTAACTTACAAGAGGTTCTGAAGAAACCGTCCATAGATGCTAAGTCTTTTTGGGTTGATAGCATTGCTGAAGCTGTAGAGGGAGTTTCTGATGACTTCTTATTTGATGATCCCTTAGAGATTGCTTTGACTAACGCTACTGATGCTCATTTATCTTTTAGTGATGATGTTACAGATCTTACCAGGATGTTTGATGCTAGTAGACGAATTGAGGAAATGACTGATTGTGTGTCATTAGTTGAGGCAGCTGCCAAACCTTCACCTAAACCGTACCCTGCACCACTTGATGATCCATGGAGCGAGCTGAAAGCTCCAAAGCTGGACCTTAAGACCCTCCCAGCAGGGCTCAAGTACGCGTTTCTAGGTCCTAATTCCACCTATCCTGTGATTGTGAATGCTGAGCTGAACAATGTAGAGACTGCCTTACTTCTATGTCAGTTAAGAAAGTATCGTAGAGATCTAGGCTATACTGTAGATGATATCATAGGTATTTCACCAGATTTATTCATGAATAGGATCCATTTAGAGGATAAGTCTAAGACTTCTATAGAACATAAAAGACGTTTAAATCCTAATCTGAAAGATGTTGTTAAGAAGGAGATAATGAAACTTCTAGATGCAGGAATCATTTACCTTATTTCAGATAGTACTTGGGTTAGTCCTATGCATGCTGTTCCTAAGAAGGGGGTATTACAGTGGTTAAGAATGATAAGGATGAATTGATCCCAACCAGAACTGTAACTGGTCATATGATGTGCATTGACTATAGAAAATTGAATGCTGCTACCCGCAAAGATCATTTTCCTTTACCTTTCATTGACCAAATGCTTGAGAGATTGGCTAATCACCCTTACAATTGTTTCTTAGATGGTTATTCAGGTTTCTTTCAGATTTCTATTCACCCAGATGACCAAGAGAAGACGACATTCACATTTCCATTTAGTATCTATGCTCATCTTAGAATGCCCCTTGGTTTGTGCAATGCTCCAACAACTTTTCAAAGATGCATGATGTCTATTGTGGACGCACTAATCGACTTGGGCCAATAAGTGGTCTCGGGCCGGCTAGAGGTGAGAAGAGGATAGGGACGGACTAGAATAACCCACCTTAAGCTCAGCGCGCGGAGAGCAGGGAGAGAGCTCAGCGCGCAGAGAGTAGGAAGAGAGCTCAGCGCGCGTAGAGCAGGGAAAGAGCTCAGCGCGCAGAGAGCAGGAAGAGAGCTCAGCGCGCGGAGAGCAGGGAGAGAGCTTACCGCGCAGAGAGCAGGAAGAGAGCTCAGCGCGCGGAGAGCAAAGAGAGAGCTCAACGCGCGGAGAGCAGGAAGAGAGCTCAGTGCATGGAGAGCTCTGTTGGAGAATCCTGATGAAACACTTGAATACGGGATTCGACAAGCAACACGAGGCCCGTGAACATGAGAAGCGAGTAATGGGCCAGTGAAGCCCACCGCGGGCAAGGCATCGAGTGGGCTGCCTCAACTCACCAAGAAGCCCAGATCGGAAGGACTCGCAAAAACGATGGAGCTGGCGGTTACGAGAAGTTCAAAGGAGTGTAACCGTGGATCTAGATCATTGAAGACACATTGAGTGCAAGGGATATTAGGGCGAGCCGAGAAGAGAGCCCTATAAGTAGGGTAGGGAGTGGTCCGGAAAGTGGACCGAAAATCCTTTGTAAAACTTAGTGAATTATTGAGAGAATATTGTAAACACTTGATAGTTGGAATAAGATTACACTTTCGTTCATACATTTTAATCAAATTGGGTGTGAGGGAAATCTTGCTCTCACATTATGGCGCCGACTGTGGGGACTCGAAGAAATTTCTGAAGAAGTCACCCTACCTAGCAAGAAGAGATGGATCCACCAGTGAACAACCCAGTTGTTGATGCTCTAGCAGAGGTGAGGACTCTGCTCGCTACCCTGGTGAGCTCTGTTGAAAGACAAAAAGAATCAAGTGATGCACTCCCTGCTCGTATCAACAGTGACAAGGTGAACGTGACAACCTAGTTGGCGACCCTCGCGAGTGCCCAGACCGAGATGGAGGTGCGGTTGGGAGCGCAGAGGAATCTGCCTCCACCGGTGACGACGACAGACCTCCCTTGTGGGGATCCCATCAGAGCTGGAGGCTCCACGAGCCGAAACCAGCCGGGACCTCGAGGTTTCATTCTTGGTGGGAACAATTCTGATCCCCCAGAGAACTCTCAGGGAGGAGGTGGTTCTATTCCCCCAGGTGGAAACGATGTCTTGAATACACCAAGTTCTGCTTGGGGTACGACGGAAAACACTAGCGAGCTTCCTTCTGGCCGAGGTGCAGGAGACTACGAGAGCTTGCGTCGGTCGATCGACAAGACGCATGCCGAATTGCTCGTTATGACATCAAAGGTCCACCGCGCGTCAAGCACACTACTAGAGATCGACCGCGTTATCGCGGAGACGGAGAGAACTCCATTCACTTTGCGCATCGCAGAAACTAGGATAAAAGAGACCGGGAAGCTTAGACTTCCCCTCTATGAAGGAAAATCCGATCTAAAGGCACACATGACTGCCTTTCAAATTGCGGTGACCCGCTCTCACTTCAGTGAGGAAGAGAAGGACGCGGGGTACTACAGATTATTTATAGAGAACCTTACGGGGTCCGCTCCGGAGTGGTTCTCACAACTCGAATTCGGGTCAATCGATAGCTTCACCCAGTTATCAGTGGTGTTTGTGAAACATTATTCCATTTTCATGGAGAAGGGTGCTTCAGATGCCGACCTATGGACGGTGACGCAAGGTCCAGTGGAGCCTCTGAGAAAGTTCATTGAGCGTTTCAAGGCCGTAAAGGAAAAAGTGGCTGGAGTTAGTGAGTCCACTGCGTTAACCGCACTAAAGCATAGGCTTTGGCATGAGTCCCCATTCCGCTTCGACTTGACTATTCATAAGCCGGACACCATAGAGGACGCCCTTCATCGTTCCACCANTCACACTCATACAACGTGAAAAAAGGAAGGAAGAAAGTCCCCATTAAAGATGGATCAAGGATGATGGGGCGTAATCCAGACGCCTACTGTGAACTCCACAAGTGTAACAGACATGCCACTCACGAGTTCTTCAAGCTCAAAAGCTTCATAAGTAAGAAACTCGCACAAGACGGTTTAGCAGGAGCGAACATTGACTTGGAAGAGGTTAGGCGCGAAATGGAGGCAACTGAGAACCGTGACCAGGAGCCTGTATCGAAGCGAAACCGCAATCCAGAGATAGCAGAGGCCTCTAAGTCATCCTAGAAGAAGCAGATAGACTTCATCATGGGGGGGATCAAGGCATTGTCGAGATTCAGTGCGTTCAATCAAATCCCACGTGAGAAAGGATGACTTCGGGAAGGCTAGGTTGACTCCTACTCCGAGTTATGAAATTACCTTCACTAAGAGTGATGCTTCACGGCTAGACCTTCCACATGACGACGTTCTGGTGGTCCAGGTCAACATTGGAGCCAATTGTGAGGTTTCACGGGTCCTAATTGATACCGGAAGCACCGTAGATGTGTTGTTCCTCGAAACCTTGGTGCGCATGGGGATCGAGAAATCGGAGGTAAGAGGTCCCCCAACTGCTCTAACAGGATTCAGTGGGACAACTGAGATGTCGTTAGGGACAGTGCGACTCCACGTGTCCGCATGCGGAGTGTTGAAAATGATAGACTTCACGGTGGTGGACCGCCCTGCCACGTACAATGCAATCTTAGGCACGCCTTGGTTGCACGAGATGAAGGCGATACCATCCACCTTTCACCAGTGTGTAAAGTACCCAACCAGCAATGGGGTAGGGAATTTTCATGGAAGTCAGAAGAACTCTCGCATGTGCTACCTGACTGGACTTAAGAATATAGTCCAATAGCCACTACAAAGCTCTGTAGGGATACCGCAGGATAACTAATCCTCTGGAAACCTGCAGAACGATGACAACCCTGATGATGACAGGAGCATTGCTGAAGAACGCCATCAAAGTTGCACGGTGCGAGTGCCGATGGAAGATTCCAACCCAACCAAATGCGTGATGATTGGTGTACACCTAAAGGGAGAGCTGAAGCGGGAATTGGTACGGTTCTTACGGAGTAACAAGAGCACTTTTGCTTGGGCGACAAGCGACATGCCAGGAATTGATCTTGAAGTAATTTCCCATGAGTTGAATGTTGATGCTGCGTACAAACCCGTCAAACATAAGCGGCGAAAGCTTGGTCCTGAAAACTCTCAAGCTGTTAATGATGAGGTGGAGAAGCTCTTGACGAACGGTTCGATTCGAGAAGTTCACTATCCCGAGTGGTTGGCTAATCCCGTGGTAGTCAAAAAGAAGAATGGGAAGTGGCGAATCTGTGTCGACTTCACTAATCTGAACAAGGCATGTCCTAAGGATAGTTTCCCGCTCCCACACATTGATCGGCTCGTGGAGGCCACGGCAGGAAACCAGCTACTCTCCTTCATGGACGCCTTCTCTCGTTACAATCATATTAGGATGCACCCAAGCGATCAAGAGAAGACATCTTTCATTACTGACAGAGGAATTTACTGTTATAAGGTTATGCCATTCGGGTTGAAGAATGCCGGTGCAATTTACCAGAGGATGGTGAATAAGATGTTCTCTTCCCAACTTGGGAAAAAAATGGAGGTGTATGTGGATGACATGCTCGTCAAGTCTTTAGAGGCCAATGAGCATGTTCATCACTTGTCGAAGTGCTTTGGGACGTTAAATCAGTACGGGATGAAATTGAACCCAGAAAAGTGTTTATTCGCAGTTACTTCAGGGGAATTCTTAGGGTACTTAGTTACTGAAAGAGGGATCAAAGCTAACCCAAATCAGATAGCTGCGGTGCTCTCCATACCATCCCCGAAGTCGTTAAAGGAGGTGCAACGCTTGACGGGGTGCATAACAGCTTTGAATAGGTTCATTTCCCGGTCTACTGATAAGTGCCTTCCATTCTTTTAGCTGTTGAAGGGGAACAAAAAGTTTAAGTGGGATGAGCAATGTGAGGAAGCCTTCAAGCAGCTGAAAGGGTATCTCGCATACCCTCATGTCCTGGCAAAGCCCATGCTCGGGGAACCTTTATTTTTGTATGTGGCAGTAACCGCATCCGCGGTGAGCGGAGTGCTAACACGGTAAGAAGGGGGAGAGCAGAAACCGGTCTTCTACATAAGCAAGAGTCTTGTCTCAGCGGAAGCAAGAGTCTTGTCTCAGCGGTATACTATGGCAGAGAAGCTCGCCCTCGCAGTGGTGGTGTCAGCTCGGAAATTTCGTCTGTATTTTCAATCACACTCAATCATGGTGATGACGACTCAGCCACTACGTACGATATTACACGGACCAAACCAGTCCGGGAGAATGGTGAAATGGGCGATCGAACTAAGTGAATATGATATAGAATACAGAAATCGATTAAGTACAAAGGCACAAGTCTTAGCAGATTTCCTCATCGAGCTTCCGCTCGGGAGTCAGGAGAGTTCCCCTCCGGGTCAAGCTTGCGAACTTCATGTAGATGGTTCCTCCACCAGAGCTGGGTCCAGAGTGGGAGTTCGGTTGGAGTCGCCAACCGGGGAAGAGATTGAACCGTCCTACAGACTAGCATTCAATGCCTCTAACAACGAGTCGGAGTATGAGGCTCTTATCGCAGGGTTGAGGCTAGCACTTGGGATCAGCGTTAGAGAACTTCGAGCGCGGAGTGACTCCTAGCTCGTAACTAGTCAATTAAGCGGAGATTATGAAGCTAAGGATGCCAGGATGGAGGCGTATGTAGCATTGGTTCAAAACATCATATCACAATTCGACAGCTTCGAGTTAACGCAAATACCGCGAGGAGAAAACAGCTCGGCATATACATTGGCCGCGCTAATATCCACTTCAGATCCGTTGGTCAGAAGAATGATAACCGTGGAAACAGTCGAAGAGCCAAGTATCAAGTCATCATCCGATTATGGCAATCCAGACAAGGTCAATGAGAAGACGAGCACTAGAAGAATCGAGTTGGAAAAAGTATGAGAATCCTGAAGCTCAGCTCGGGGTGGAGAGCCCTGAAGCTCAACTCGGGGTGGAGAGCCCTGAAGCTCAGCTCGGGGTGAAAAATCCTGAAGCTCAGCTCGGGGTGGAGAATCCTGAAAATCAGCTCGGGGTGGAGAATCCTGAAGCTTATCTCGGGGTGGAGAGTCCTGAAGCTCATCTTGGGGTGGATAGTCCTGAAGCTCAGCTCGGGGTGGAGAATCCTGAAGCTCAGCTCGGCGTGGGGAGTCCTGAAGCTCAGCTCGGGATGGAGAGACCTGAAGCTCAGATCAAGGTGAAGAATCCTGAAGCTCAGCTCGGGTGGAAAATCCTGAGGCTCAAGTCGGGGTGGATAGCCCTGAGGTCCCACCCGCGGCAAACCGGGGAACAACTCTTGACGACGATACAAGTAGAGACTGGCGAAGTCCAATAAAAGAATACATCACCACAGGAAAGGTTCCTGAAGATAAGTGGCAAGCGCGTAAGCTAAAGGTCCAAAGCGCAAGATTTTGTGTTATCCGTGGGATTCTGTACAAACGGAGTGTGGTGGGACCTTATCTTGCGTGTGTCGGTCCGGAGGAGGCTGAAACCATTATCAGAGAAGTTCATGAAGGTCAATGCGGATCACATTCACCAGGGCGGACCTTGGTGCTAAAAATCAAACGCCAAGGGTATTTCTGGCCGACGATGGCGAAGGATTGTGAAGAGTACGCCAAGCGATGCGAAATGTGCCAGAGGCACGACCCACTGATCCACCAACCGGCGGAGCTCTTGTCTTCTATCTCTTCTCCATATCCATTCATGAGATGGTCGATGGATGTCGTAGGATCACTACACCCATCCACAGGAGGAGCAAGGTTCCTCTTAGTCCTTACTGACTATTTCTCTAAGAGGATAGAGGCAGGAGCTTTCAAGAATGTTACCGAGTCATCGGTACAGAGGTTCGTATGGAGGAAAGTCATATGTCTCCATGGGCTACCTTATGAGATCGTGACTGATAACGGGTCGTAATTCATTTCAAACAAGTTTGAGGCATTCTGTGCTACCTGGAAGATAAGGTTGAGCAAGTCTACCCCGCGGTATCCCAAAGGGAACGGACAAGCGGAAGCTTCAAATAAAACTCTCCTCAGCAACCTGAAAAAAAGATTAGGAGCCTTCAAGGGAGGATGGGCGAATGAACTCCATGGTGTCCTGTGGGCATGTCAAATCACACCACAAAAAACAACGTACGAAACACCATTCTCTCTTGTCTATGGAATGGAAGCAGTGGTTCCCGCCGAGGTCGTAGTACCAAGTCTCAGGAGGGCGGTGAACACTGTAAGTTCGGACCAAAATGACGAGATGCTAGCTGATAGTTTGGACTTAGTAGACGAAAGACGTGATGCC
>OVBE01011002.1:1264-14516 GCA_900406425.1 Iberis pinnata
ACCTCTAAGTAGGAATGAAATCAACATCCAGCGATGTTCCATAACAAGCTCCAAATCCAGACATCTTCAGCTTCAGAATCTTATCCATCATAGCTTTTGTAGCATCAATCCCTTTCTCTTTAAACTCAAGGGTGAGTAAAACTCTAAACTTTGAGAACCCTTTGCTTTTCACCTTATACTCAATGGTATCCCCAACTATTGCTTGAGGGATCAAAGTTACTTGAGACTCTTTCTTCACCAGCTTTGGTTTCACTTTCACCTTCTCCTTAACCTTTGGAATGCTATTCCTTGTTGATATTGGAGATTCTTTGTTTGAGACTTCAACAATTTCACACTTAGGATCCGGTTCAGTATGAACTCCATTCTGCATCTTTTCTTCTTTAACCGTAGTTAGCCTAAAAATCCCTTTTGAAGGAATCGCTGGATAGAAAACCCGTTTCTTGATGTTCTTCAGAGATATTCTCCGATTGGGTAAATCAATAACAACCCCTACTGTTGAAAGAAAGGGTCTTCCAGGAATCAATGGTTCATGTGAATTCTCATTTGTCGCCAAGATGTGGAAATCAACAGGGACAAGGCAATCACCAACTTGCACCAAGAGATCCGAGATAAAACCACTAGAAGAGACAGTGGAATCATTAGCAAGTGTGAAAGTCATATGAGAGGGACGAATACCTGATAATCCAAACTGTCTTGCAATAGTCATAGACATGACGCTCACGTTAGCTCCAGTATCACAAAGAGAATCGATAAATTCCACTCCATTTATTGAATAAGGAACTAAAAATTCCCCTGGATCTTGTATATTGTGAAGCTTCCTAAGTGGATTAGGTGGCTTTCCAATCATCTCGTCAACCTTAAACTCTGATATAGGCTTAGTAGAAGTCACCGGATAAGGGATCTTGGGCTGATAGGAGATTTCAGCAATTTTCGGTTCCAGGAAGTTTTGCTCGATCGGGCAAGTGTTGCTCGATCGAGAAAAATTGTCTATATCGGGTCCGTCTTCTTTGCTCGGTTGGGCATAAGGTGTGCTCGATCGAACAGAAGTCCCTGGAATTTTTTTTGCATTGTTGCTCGATCGGGCTAAGAATGCGCGATCGATCTGTTCCTCCGGAAATGGTTTGCTCGATTGGGCAAAGGTCGCTCGATCGAGCAAACCTCTATGCATCAATCTCCAAACTTTTAAAATTTGCATCTTCTCCAAAATCTTTAGCTTCTTTCTCTGAATTACTTACCAAAGTCTTGCAATACCCTTTTGGATTCTCTTCAACTTTCCCAGGAAAGACACCAGCTTGTCTTTTCACAGCTTCAGAAGTCTGAGCAACTTGCACATCCAGTTGCTTCACATGAGTTGATAAAACATCAAACTTTTGATTTAGCTCATTCACTTCTCCTTGGATCAATGTTTGGAATTGTTGTTGTCCTTCCAGCAGTTGCTTGAACATCATCTCAACTGAATTACTTGATTGAGGTTGGGCTAGTTGGAATACAGGCTGAGAGGTTTGTAGAAAACCGCCTAAATTAGAATTTGGCACAAAGGACTTTTGCTGTTGAGGGTAATGTTGATCTTGGGGGTTCTCAACATTGGTGCTTCTCCAAGACAAGTTGGGACGAGTCTTGTTGAAACTTTGATTGTACACCTTCTGACCTTGAGCATTGATGTAACTCACTTCCTTCTCAACTTCACCAGTATTCTGTTCTTGAACCGCAAAGCAATTAACTTCAGAATCATCTACAACACTAACCTGTTTCTGAGATTGACCTTTTAAAAGCTGAGTGATTAGCCCTTTCATCTATGAGAATTCTCCTTTCAGCTCTGAGATCTCTGAGTTAACAGCTGCTACCGGAACCTTTGTTCGGCGACCAAAATCTAGGCAATGATTGCTATTACTAGCTGTTAGATTCTCTATCAATCGATAAGCGTCTGGAACAGGTTTCTGCATGAAATCTCCATCACTAGCTGTATGTAAGGACAACTGATACTTCTGTTCAATTCCTCTATAAAAGGTATTGAGGAGATTTACATCTGAGAAACCGTGATGTGCACAATCACGAAGCAGCTCTTTGAATCGTTTCCAAGATTCATAGAATGATTCTACAGGAGTTTGAGCAAAAGCAGAGATCTTNNNNGCTTTGCAGTCATCCCAGGTTACTATAGATCCTGCAGGTAGAGACTTCAACTAGCAAAGTGCTTTGTCAGCTAAGGAATGACTGAACAAACTGCAGTGCTTAAAATCACCGGTTACTCCATTGAGCTTGATAGTGTTGCAAATGTCCTCAAAGACGTCAATATGATTCATTGGATGCTCGTGAGGTAAACCATTGAATTGGTTGTTACGAATCATTTGAACAAGCGAAAGAGGGAATTGGTATTCCCTTCGCTGAGGTTGAAGGGGCTGGATGGGGTTCCTATTAGCATAGAATGCTTGAGGATTGTTGTATGAACCAACTAGAGGATGTTTCTGAGCATTGAGCTAAGCATTGAGTCGATTAACTCTCTCTGGATCTCCATACAAGACAAAGTTCCTTGCATCTACGTTCTGAGCATTTGGATTTCCTAGAGGTGCTTGGTTGTTATTAGCTCCTTGTTGGTCTTGTGGCACGTGTTACCACCACCTTGTCCTTGGTTAATGAGTTGATTAAGCCCCATAACAGGTGGTGGTTGTTGACCGTCGGGATCGACCAAATTGATTTGATGGACGATATCAGCCATTAAAGTGGATGAATTAGCGTCTTTCTTTGCTTTCTGGTTTGAGCGTTCTAGCTTTGCAAGTTCTGAGTTACTGAGGTTTAGTAGTTCAGAGGATTTGTCAGATCTTCTGTTCATACACATGTAAAACAAAGACAAGCAAAGAAGGATGAGATGAGTATTGAAAAAAAAAACCTTAGACAAAATTCTAATTAAAAACTAGAAATGCACAATTGGTCCCTGGAAACGGCGCCAAAATTCTGATAGGTTAAGAATTTAATCCTAACTAGTACTGCAAAAAACAGTTCAAAGAAGTATAGCAAAGTATCGAATCCACAGAGACCAGAAATATGCACGTTCAGTTTAAAAGTTCGAATATGGCTAAAGTGAGAATAATAGATTTGATTGTAATCAAAACGGTTACTGAAAACGATTTAAAAACTTATAATAATAAAACGCTAGGAAATTGGGAAATCCATAGGTATTCAAGTTTAAAGTCAAGGTAATATGCAAGATTTAGATTGAAAATAGTTCTCAACATGAAAAACAAAAGCAGTTTAATTTCCTCTCGGAGTATTAAACCCTATGATCAAATTGCCAGAGACAAACTCTCGCCGTCTTTAAAACAATTCGATCATGCATTAAAACTCGGATTCAATTGTTCATAAGCATTAAAACAATACTCTCGCATGTAAAAACATTTATTCATCTAAAAGTAGGTCAGGTTTCTAAATCAAATCTCTTTGTATTTATCAACCTATAATCATGAACTAGGTGATCAATCTAATTCAAGCATTGAGAACAAATTTAGACTAAGAACCTAAAAAATTCAATCCTACAAAGTTAAACCAAAAATTCAAACCTCGTTTCCCTAGGAAACCCTAAAACCTAACTAGTGAACTACTCAGACATTGCAAAGTATAAACAATACAAAATCAGAGAAAAACACATAATTAAAATAAATATAGATATATAAAGAGGTTTAGAAATCTTCTCCCAAATATAGAGTTTCAGAATCTCCTCTCCTTAGTAATTCTCTCAGAAATAAATAAAGTTTTTTTCTAAAAACCTAAAACACCTTGTATTTATAGGCTAAAAAAGTAAAATAATAAATAAGGAAAACTTGGATAGTCTTGAGGACTTGATTTGCAAAATTGGAAAACTTCAATGTTTTCTCGGGTGTTGTGCTCGATCAAGAAAGGGTTTGCTCGATCGAGCAAATCACAAAATTGCTCGATATCTCTTTTTTGCCCGATCGATCTTCATCTCCGGATTTTTCCAGGAGCTTTTGCTCGATCGTGCATATTGTTGATCATCTGCTCGATCGTTCTCAATTATGCTCGATCTAACACTTCTTCTGACACTTCTGAAATCTTATGAAAAACTTCTGAATTGCATTGTTTTGCTCCGATTCTACCCGAACACCTAGAACACTGAAATTCTACCAAATATGCAATGAAAACACTCGGAATCATGCATAATATCAAACATAAATGCCCACTATTATACATTAAAACCAAGTAATATCATCAACTACCATCGCATACCAACAAATTACTCGAAGTACATCCTCGTCTATAGCCTTAGCCGATCGATGTAATTAGAACTATATTTGGCTTGATCTCTCTACAATGGGTATGTAGGCTACCCCTAAGGGGCGCAAATATTAAACAAAAAAAATCTTTAAAACTAAGTCGAGAAGCTGTAATTAGAACTGCCTCATTGAAGGAGGATTGCCTCGTCGTCCTTGATTGTCTACGAGACTTTTCAATCAAAAGATCACCTCATCAAAGAGCGTAGTCGACCTGAAGACATGTTACAAGATTGTCTCGTCAAGACGACCCGTTGATTCGAAAAACACAAGAGAAAAGCTCTTCCACACAAATGAAGAACTAAAGGATCATTCGCCAAGTCTCCGCCTCCTCGACGACTCATGAAATCAAAGCTCAATCAACCCCCACCCCCACTTTGCTACCTCTTAAAGACAAAAAGATGCGTGGTCGATTCAACAAAAATGGAAATGAGGACTGGGGGAGAGAAAGTTGTGTTAATATATTTGATGCGGGTGAGATTGTTTGACTCATAAGGAGAGAGAACAACTTATGACAAGCAGATGTTGAATCTAGGTATAGATGGTGAATAAAGAAGTTATTCCCAAGAAGATATGTTAGTTTATAACTGGAAGCTTAGAGCCATAAATGAGACAAGAGTAAATCCCGAGAAAAATCCAAGTCTCTTAAAAACTTTTATAAGAGACGATATCCACTTAAAGAAGAGCAGTGAGAGATGTCCTAACTAATAACTCGTATTAGTAATAATTGGTTGTCTTGCAAACTAAAGTGACATTTATATCAAATATAAGTAAGTAGTTTCTTTCGCACCATATTTTTTTTTATATTTTATACTATAACATTTTACTCTTTAATTTGATTGGTTAAGCTTACCGAAGTGTTGAAAAAAATATATGAAAAGCTAAAATTAAGAGAAAATCTTCTTCAGTGTAAAGTATCCATTTTTTATTTCTTCGTATGCTTTTAATTTTTATAAAATCGCGTATTGCGCGAAAAGATAAACTAATTGTTATACAAAAATAATAAATTTGGCTAATAATATAAATATATCATGTTTTTTTTCCCAGACTGAACATTATATTAAAAGGAGCAAAACCACATATAATATAAGCACGGTAAATCGAGCTTAAAAAGAAAAACACAAGAATGGCAAAAGGAGAAAACTAGAGCTAAAACCAAACCTTATCGGCACGACGACAATTTTGATTTTATGCTCGATGGTCAGTAAAGATCGATCCTACTCGTACAGAAGTACTTTTGGAGACTAAACGATCAACCTCAAACGAAGATTATCGAAGCTCAACTAAACATAACGAGAGGTCATCACCCTGGTAAACCTACCACCTAGTGACGAGGATGGATGATGAAGAGAGCTATGAAACGAGCAGAACGGCCAAACAACCCGCCACTACTAAACCTAAGACGAAAAAATAGCTACCTTCCAGAGAGTAGCTCACGAACTTAGCGAGAAGATATGAGACGGTACTTGACCCTGATGGATGAGCAAAGCAGAACCAACACGAGGGAGGTGACCGAAAAACCAACCCACAACAAAGCACTTGAACCATCGTCTCCTATAGAACCTTGAAGTCATGCCGGGATCACCATTGGCAAACCTTGGATTGAACGATTCATCTAGGAACTAAAGGAGATTTGGCCCCAAAACCGAAAGCATAAAGGATTCAATCCCGACGATACAAACTAAAACAAAACTTATTCATTAAAACTTCTACGACTCTGCTTTATTGTAGCCCAGTTGTAAACAATCCTTGAACATAGAAAAACAACCACCAACAAACCAAAAGACCTAACCTTAACTCTCGTGACAAACCGGAGAGGGAAACCAAAGCAATGTTCTTCGCACCAACAACCAAACTACACAGGAAGACCGTTCCTGACCGAGAACGATGAAGAGCCACAATGGAGACTGGAGAACCCAAGACTCCACCAACACCGCCTAAGACTGCGGAACCGACCGGGTAGGAGAAACCGATCGCCAGTGGTGAAACCCGAAACAGCCAAAGACCAAGATCTGAGACTATCCACATACGGCGAGAAGCAAGGTAAAGGGGCGAGGCGGCATATTCACCGAGGAGAGAGAGAACGGAGGAGAAAGACTTTCCATCGGACACCACCGACTAAAGACAACCATAAAAGAGATTGCTTTTTCCGGCGAAGAACAAGGAGCAAAAACCTGAAACCACCACCACTCACCAGATCCGCATACCTTAAGAGTCTACTCCCACGTACTGGTGATTTGCGGCTTCGAAAAGAAAAGCTGGTGGCGGAGCTGTTGTCGGTTCAAAGATCGCCTACTTCAACCGCCCCTGGGATCAACAGTGAAGTCAAGACCGGTGCAAAGCGGCATGCTCAGAAGATGGAGATGTGTGGCTCTCGTACCCCTTTGGTGTCTTCAAACTTTGCTGGTGTTCAGATCCGATTTTGTGTAGAAAAAAAAGGGAGGAAAGAAGGTTTTCGGATCAATGTAATGAATATAAATATTATATATATATTATCACAACTGAATTACACACCATATAAAAAATAATTGTTTACACCTAGTATTATTTATAACATTTCTAAAGTGTTTTGTACAATATTTTTGTTTTGTTTGATGCGGGAATGGGAAGAATTGATAGATTACTCAAATTGAGGCTTCCGTTGGAAAGCATAATGATTGAAGAGGGACCGAAAAGTAAAAAGAAAAGACTTGAGCAGTCTTGTAAGGGTAATTTCGGTAATTTAACATAAGCTCAGGGACTACCTCTAAGGATAAAAGAACCAACCCTAGTTGAACCTTCACCGCCGTATTTTTGTTTAAGGTTTAGGTTCTTCCAAATCTTCTCCGGCGCTCCTGCCGATTTCCGGTACGGAGTCATTGAACTATCTCTCTCTGCTCCTTAATTTCTTCTCAATCCGATGTTGTTGTGTTTGATTTCGTTCATTATGCTGTTAAGTTTTGGTCCGTCGCGGTCCTTCGGTCGCGAGAGGAAGCTTATCGTTATGATAGACAGGGAAAAGTTTGGGGTTCGTTTGTAGCTTTTCCTGACTTCTCTTAAGTTGAAACTCTCATTATGTCAGTGTCGATGTTTTACCTTCTTTTATTTAGCTTTTATCTGTAGAATGTTCCTTCAGTTTCTTCCTGATTTGATTTGTCAATTAGGAGTGTTGATTTTTGTTGGACGCTCTCGCTTTCAGTTGTTAGAACGATTTCGGACTTGTTTGTAATGAGACTTTCTTTGTAACTTTCAATGAACTATGAATTAGAGGATTTCTGTCTCCTGGTAAGGTCCCTTAGACACCTTTCTGAGGAAAGATTTTAGCTTGCATTGTAATGATAATATTTGAAACAGAAATCGTCTTCCATCACTGCGATTCTTATTATATGCTGTTAGAACTGAAACTATTCTTTCAAGAGATTCCACCTAATGGCAGTTTGTGGATCAAAATCTTTTTGGAAGTAAATAGGTAACTCGAGCTAAATGTTTGTACTGAATAATATTTGAGTAAGGAAGTTGATCATCAAGGTAGATTTATGAGTCTATGCTACATGATGTCATGACACATGCTTTCTTTATGATAGATGGCAAGCGCTTGGAACATGAGCATTGCAATGGTTCATAGGGATATAGAGAGGGATGGGAAATCAGTGTGGAGTTGTTTCATAGTGTTTTTATTTTTATTATTATTGGAGATTCTTGCTCACTTTGGGACGAGCTTAGTCCTCTCCAAAAATATCATGGAACGATGTGGAGTTATATTTCAAATTTATAATAACTTTTGGAGCACGTTGGAGCAAATTATGCATTTGGAGCTTGTGGAGCACTGCTCTGACTGAGGATTGCTCTTATTTGGTTTGCTTCATATATATTTTGGTCTTAACATGCATTTATCATTATCTCTTCTACATGCTGAGGCTAAATATAAATCTGTCTGAGTGGAGTTTAATTTTCTATAGCATTGAACTTTGGTCCTTTCTCAGTGTCATTCTTTTTTTCATATCTACAGTTACCTCTTTGCAAACAATGAGTGGTCGCTTTTCTCGCTCGATCTATGTTGGTAACTTGCCAGGTGATATTAGAGAGCACGAGATTGAAGATCTCTTTTACAAGGTCTGTTCTGGTTATTTGTTTGATTCAGTTGGTTTTGCATGATACGTAAATATTCTTAAGAGGTTTTGTGAACGGATTATCTCAATTGAATTATTAGCACTGTGAAAAAATGGTGAAGATTGTAGAGATGTTTTGCAGTGATATCTAATGCTCTTTTTTTCAGTATGGCCGCATAGTGGATATTGAATTGAAGGTTCCTCCCCGGCCTCCATGTTATTGCTTTGTTGAGGTAAATTCTTTGTCTTATATTACATCTTCTTAACCAGAACTTCAAGATATAGTTTTCCTCACCCAAACTCTGTTGAATGTTTGTAGTTTGAGCATGCTCGAGATGCTGAAGATGCTATCAGGGGCCGTGATGGCTACAACTTTGATGGCTGTCGCTTGAGGGTAATCAAACACATTCATTGCTTCCACCATCCTCGCTGTTTAGCTGCAGACAGGCTTGGTTTATATTTCACATGCCCTAAACACAAAAATACCCAACTTTTCTAGCTGCTTCAGAAGATGTTTGATTTTTTTCACCAAAGTTTCTAATCATTATAATTGCAGGTTGAGCTTGCTCATGGTGGCCGAGGACAGTCTTCAAGTGATCGTCGTGGTGGCTATGGAGGTGGTGGTGGCGGCTATGGTGGTGGAGGTGGTGGTGGAGGTGGTGGATCTGCTCGGTTTGGCGTCTCACGACACTCTGAATTCCGAGGTTTGTGTAATTTGCTATGAGTGTTTGAATTTGGTTGAATCTTAACAACTTATGAGTGTTTTTTATACTCCTGATTGGCTTTATTCAGTTATTGTGCGTGGGCTTCCATCATCTGCTTCATGGCAAGATTTGAAGGTTTGATGGCACTTCATGTTTTGCTGCAACATATTGGTCTCTAGTCCCTTGTCTTTTTTTCTATCGTATTAAACCCATCATTGCAGGATCATATGCGGAAAGCTGGTGATGTTTGCTTTGCTGAGGTCACTCGAGATAGCGATGGTGTGTTAATTTACACTTTCTTAAGCCCAGTTAAAGACTTAAAAATAATATAAGTGGCATACTTTATTATCAGAATTATGTCTGGTATAATATAGTTATGCCGTTTTTTTACTTGGGACTATTTTTTGATATTATGAACAGGAACTTACGGTGTTGTGGACTACACCAATTATGATGACATGAAGTATGCTGTAAGTTGACTCTGTTCTTCTCCATTGTTAAATAGCACGTTATATTTTGTACATCTTCTTATGAGGAAAAGATGCAATTTCAGATAAGGAAACTTGATGACACAGAGTTCAGAAACCCCTGGGCTAGAGGTTATATCCGGGTATCATTTCTCTTTGCAGTCTCTGTTGATCTTTTTTTTTTTGTGTGTATGTGTTTCCTAATGTGATACAATGTTCAATAGCATATGCTCTGTTTACTGAATCCATTAACGAGAAATGAAATAAAGAGGGGGGTTTACTAGATTTGACGTAATCTCTTAACTTGTTTTGGCATGACGCAGATGTTGGCTCATTTGAAAATTGTGATTTTATAAGTTAATGTTAGTGTTTTGCTCATATGCAGGTTAAGAAATATGAAAGCTCCCAATCAAGAAGCCCAAGCAGAAGTAGAAGCCGAAGTCGTAGCCGAGGCCGTGGTCGTAGCCGCAGCCGCAGCCTTAGCAGGAGCAGGAGCAGGAGCAAGAGCCCAAAGAAGGATCTGAGGTGCTGTGTTCGTTCTCACTGAACCTATGTATCTGCCAACCAATTTCAAAAAATTAATATGGAGTTTTGTGTTTATTAATGTTTATTGCAGCAAGTCACCAAGACGATCTCTCTCGAGATCGATATCAAAATCTAGATCGCCATCTCCTGACAGGAAGAAGAGCCCCCCCAGGCAAGCTCTCCCTGTTTTTTTTTTTTAATTGTTTGTTCTTTGATTCCTCCCTGTGATAAAAGTGTGCTTTTTCTCTCAATTTAGAGCAATGTCGAGATCGAGGTCCAGGTCCAGGTCCAGGTCCAGGTCCAGGTCTCTGTCAAAATCTCCTGCCAAGGTATATAAATAAACTGCTGCATTTAGCATATATAGTTTTATGTTATAGCGTGAAAGGCCAATCTGAAACATGTTAAAAATTGTCTCTTTCTCTTAGGTTCGCGAAGGCAGTGAGTGAGTCGGTGAAAAGAGGAGTGCACAACCGTCATTTGTTATCCTTTGCTCCGATGTGCTTCTTTTATTATAAATGATGATCCTTTCACTACTCTCTCTCTCTGTTATAATATGGATGTCTCTGTGAACTTCTTGGTACATCTAAGCTTTTGCATGTTTCGACCTTTTCTCGAACAAAATTCCTAGCAATTTTACATTTATTATAATTTAAAAATGTCTGATAGCCAGCTTACCAGAAACTGGAGGGTTCAGTCTGCAGAATATATGGTTTAGTTACTGTAAACAGTAAATTAAGAAGCACAATATAGGTTTATTACGTACAATAGAGAACAAGGATCTGAAGGACAAGAACATGTGATAGTTATGAACAAGATCCACTATCAACAGATTGTTGAACAAACGAGTAACTATAGAAAAATTAGAAAGCACTTTTTTTTAGATAAATAGCCCATGATTGTACAATATCTTTAAATCCTATGAATTAGTCATAGGCTTTTCCATAATCTACATTGTAAATTACTTTCATGCACATGAATAAAATGAGCGTATACCAGTGCTTCTGCCCCCCAAAAGCTTTATATGCCTTGTAAAATTTTTGAGGCATTGAGAAAGAGCGAGTGTAATAGTAATCATGACACATTGCATGTGTTTAGTCATATCTTCATCCGTATAGATTAGTGTTTGTTATTTTGTTGGTGTGTGCGATTATAAATTGATCAACAATTGCTTATAATCAGATATGGATTTGTGACTCGAGATTTTCTTAAAAAGACTGGTACTAGGTTCAAAATTAGGCAAAATTAGCCGAACTCTATTAGCAAATTCTTATAAGTTTGTTATTTCTTTCTCTTCCCAATTTTGACTTGTCGGAATTTTATGTTTAGATTCAAGCAATTGCCATCATATCCATTTTAATAGATGAGAGGTGAAGAAGACTCAACACACGGTATCAGAAAGTTTAACAATATAGATTACACGGTTTGAAGAATGCAGATCGAAAACTATTTGCACGGGAAAAAGCTTCATCAACCACTAAGAAAGAAACTATGAACAAGAAGAATGAGATTTTTTTGACAGACATGTTTTGAGTGTTATTAGGTTATCATTATCTACGAACATCGCACTTTATGTTATGAAAGAGAAGATCACTGAAAGATTGATAAAAGCTCCGTTGAATATGTAAGTGAAATCAACGACCAATAATAAGATGTTTCTCATGAAGAAGCTCTTCAACTTACGGATGGATGAATGTGCTTTTGTTGCAGAGCATGTTAACCAATTAAAGACAATTGTTTTTCTATTGAAATCGAATTTGATGATACGGGCGTTGATTGTTTATATGGGCGCTGATTGTTGGCGTATTTTCCAAATAGTTGGGACCCAATGAGGGATACAATTAGTAACTTTATAGGTATTCAATTACCTAAATTCAACGATATTTTAGATCGTATCTTTGGAGAGAAAGTTCAAATGATATATTATGGTGAAACATCAATGAGCCATGCTTTTAATGTAGAAAACAAAGGAAGAAACCAAGACAAAGTTAACCAGAACGAAAGCATATCAAAATCAAGAAATGGAACGAGTCATTCCAAGTTCAAACAACTACCTAAATGTTGGAGCTATGGAAAAACGGGCCAAATTAAGGCCTTGATTGGAAACGTTCATAGTAGAGCAGTAGTTGTATGGAGCATTAGCAGTATGCTGCAGAGGCTTTATGCTCTTGTGAAATGTTCATATCATATTGATTGGTAGAGTAGAAAACGATTATATGAAAATTTTTATTAAGATGTTTTATTTTAAAATATTATATATAACAAATATATGAAATAATTTGGTATATTATTCTATCATTTTCCCCCTATATTTAAAGTTTTTTCTTATAAGTTTTTAAATAGAAAAAATAAAATAATAATAAATAGTAAATTTAAAATTGATATATATATATATTATTTATTTAAATATTAATCTAAAATTAGTATAATAAGTTTTTTTTTTCAAAGGATATTAATTAAAAAAGGAGGCCCGGTTATGGAAAGGGCGGAAGCCCACATAACCCAAAACCCAAAAAGCCCAGGAATAGTTCGATACAGAGAAAAAACAGGAATGAATGCTCATAAAAGAGTACCCACCTAACAACTAAAACAGAGAGAAGGGAAAATCTAAAAACAGAGGAAAGAGGAGATCAGGCAGTAGAGGAAGATGCATTCTCAGCGTCAAAGAGAACTTGTAACCAGAGGGGGAAGCCAGACGCAACATACGAGTGGAGGCGACCATCTTTGATTACGCTTTGAGCAATGAGAAAGGATCCTTTGTTAGCTGATCTTGGGACCTTTGAGCATTTCCACCTGACAATAGAGGAGAGGGGGGACCAAAAATGTTGGAGACGTGGCGAGAGAGCTGGCCAATGATGCGGAGATTGCAAGGCATTGGACAAAGAGCAGGCTTCCCATTCAAAGATGACTGAGGAGAAGTTTAGCTGAGCCATACTAGTCACTGCCCAATGAGCCACTTTCCAAGAGAGGTCTTCAAAAGAGGAAATATCAGTGAAAAAAGATCGGCTATGGAGAAGCACAGAGGCTGAGGCATCTCTTACCACCCAAGCTCCACCTCCTAACTTCAGATGGGATGAAAAGCTCCATCCCACATTGCATTTTATCCAGGGATCCGGGGGTCTCTGCCAAGATTTAGCATGAGCTGATAGAAAAGCAGAGTTACTCTGATGGGATGCAGGGGACGCAGATTG
>OVBE01011003.1:0-14515 GCA_900406425.1 Iberis pinnata
GCTACAGTGATCTGTTCTCTGCAGTACTAGTTTAGGATTAAATTCTAGACCTATCAGTATGTTAGGAGTTTATGGAGTTCAATAAGGATCTCTGGTCAATTACCCTCATTCTCGGGAACTGTTTACATTTGATTGCACTTTTACCCATTTGTTAATCTGTTTACGTTCACTAGTTGTTTATCTTTTATTTACGCATGCTTGATCTCATTTTTGTTTTTACTTTATGCATGTTTGCTATGTTCTGTTTGTTTAGGAACTGTTAGTAAACACTCATTTTCATATTTAGCTTGAATTAGTAGTTATATTGCATCTAGATTGTTAGCATCACACTCATTTGGATTGACACCTATCTATACTGCAATGACATGTATGTGTGATAGGAATTGATAACCCCGTTATACACCACTATACTACATTGACACACCTAAAATATGTATTATCACCATGCTTCGTCATGATATCTTCTGTCATAATAATATTCATGCTGATGAGTGATCTGAGGAACCCTAGCATTCCACCATAAAAATTGAGCCTTGAAATGACCACATGTTTCACAGTGATAACCCCCATAATGGTTGTCATTTTCATCCTGATATTCTCCAGAGATCTCTTTCATCCTTAACAAGGGATTGTCTTTTAAAACTTTTACCCTAATGCATTATGGAAGGTTCAGACACGTGTTGTTTGGTAGTCTTAGGTTTCACATTTTTTGTTAAGTCCACAAAGACTCCCTGGTGACCAAAACCACAGTTCCCAGTGCAGGTTCTACCTGTTGTGAACAACTTTTCATAATCTTTGTTTGTGTGCGGTGATACAAGATTTTGGCCCTTGAGTTGAATCAGACTCCCACACAGAGTCTTGTTTTATCAAACAACAATCGCTCCAGATCTTCTTTTGTGTCAGAATTGGTGATTTTCTCAATGGTTCCACCACATGTTGCCTGATTTAGCATGTTGTTTTCTTCTGAATCTGAAACATCACTCCCACCATCCTTGCTCACAAAGGATTTTTATTTTCCTTTTTGTTTGGTCTTATTGCCGTCTTCACTTCTGACTTCATATCTGCTGTTGGTAAGTACTGCACGTCCTTGTCCACAATCATGGTTCTTTAAATACTTTCTGATAATCTGATCAACCACATCTTGTTTGTTATTGTTGTAGCCTTCACTTCTGCCTTTAGATCTGCTGCTAGTAGGTATCTCATGTCCTTACCCACGATCATGGTTCTGTAAATACTTTCTGATAATGAGATTAGCCATATCTTGTACCGGTTTGGGTGTGGTGTTTTTCTCAGACACTGTGCACACAACTTCTTTCATGTTAATCTTTTCTTGTCTGATTCCCAACTCACGTTCCTGCATCATTCTCACCACTTGATCGAACTTCATCTTATATGAATTCTATGCCACTTAAATTGTTGATTTGTGTGACTGGAACTGGTTGGGTAGACAGCACATAAGCTTATTCACCAATTTCTTGTCCTTGTAACGTTTCCCAAGGATCTCTGATGCAGTAGCAATGGATAGCAATTTTTTCCTGAAATCTGTAACACTTTCTTTTTTACCGATCTTGAGTCTCTCAAATTCCAATTTGAGCAAGTAAAAGCGAGTTCTTCTGATGTTTTCTTGTATATGTTTTTCCAAACAGTTGTAGTTGTCAAGACCCAACACCAGATCTCTTAACAGAGGGAAGTGTTGAGTGTTCTCCATTCCATGTCACAGGATCTTCACATGTTTGTGAAAGAATAAACGTCTTTTTCAGATGCATGCTCTGATACCAATTGAAAGTTTGAAGAACACCACACACTTTTTATAAATAACAAAACTTTGTTATTTTCTTCTCAAAATCTTTATAAATTGCTTCATTATGCACTTGTAATGTAAGTTTTCCTACTACTACACTTACACGATTTTGACATTTTCCCTTTATCCCCATGTTCACTTCCCAGACGTCTCACAACCTCTCTGGAACAGACAAACCCTAAACCCAAATCCCAACAAAAGTGACTAAAAGTGTTAATCTCTATTACCCACCTTTTAGACCATTTTCATGTCCTAAACAATACCTAGGTTTATCCCTTTATCCCTTTGTTCTTCCAAAACGTCTCTCATATACTCTCTTGAACAGTTCTCACACAAAATCACGAAACCCAGAATTCGGCTCAAGAGTCTTTAATTTCTTCCAAAATTTCAGCCATTTAAATACCCACGCAAAACCCTACTCGTCATTTCCTTTTTCTTTTGATCCGAGCTTCATTTTCTCCCATATTTTTTAAATCATTCTTTGCTCTTTTGGATCTTCATAACATTTTATTTCTGACCAGCTCCAACATCTAGACTCTTCTTTGAATCATTGTTCCCGCTCCTTGATATGTATGTGCAACATCCTGAGATCATATTTAGGTTTCCGGAATCTTCACTTGATATGCATGTGCAACATCTTGAGGTCTGCTCATGTCTCCTGCTTCTTCAATAGATTTCTTGTATTTACTTATTGCTCAAGAAGGATTTTATGTACATGACAATATATAATAAACGTCAAACCTGATTACAAGATAGATGTGGGCCAATGAGGCCCAATTCACACAACCAAGAACTCTTCAAATTCTCTTTGGTTGAGAGGCCTAGTCATTATATCAACAAGTTGAGACTTAGTAGAAATATGTTTGGTAGTAATTGTACCTCGAGTTATTTCATCCTTAATGGAATGACAATCAAGACCAATATTCTTTGTCCTTGCGTGGTAAACTGGATTGGTAGCGGGGTTGACTGCGGAGAGATTTTTGGAGTGTAAATGAATCATTTTGGTGCAATCAATTCCCAAGGCTGGAAGTAGTTCACACAACCATAAAATTTCACACACTGTATCGACCATGGCATAATACTCAGCCTCAACGGAAGAACGAGAAACAACATCATGCTTGCGTGTTTTCCATGAAATTGGTGAGCCTCCGAGCTGTATAAACCAGCCGGTAACTGATCGTCGTGTGATTGGACAAGCTGCCTAGTCTGAGTTACACCATGCCGAGAGTTGCAAAGAAGAATTGGCCCGTAATAAGATCCCTTTTCTTGGGTTATTCTTGAGGTATTTGACACTCACAAAGTCGAATGCCAATGCTGGAGTTTTGGAGATGACATGAATTGAGATAGAAGATGCACATAATATGATAGTTCCAGTCTCGTTACGCTCAAGTATATGAGACGATCGACCAGTCTGTGATAACAAGAAGAGTCTGGTATATGTTCGCCCATTGGCTAATGGTAAGCGATGGTTTTGTTCCAACGGAAACAACACTGGTTTGACAGCCAATAATCTAGTTTCTGCAATAATATAAAGGACATATTTCCGTTGGTATAGATAGATGCCAGTCGGGTTTCGAAGTACCTCAATATCGACGAAATAGCAAAGGAGACCAAGGTCTTTCATGTGAAAGCAAGTGTGCAAGTACTTCTTGGATTGTTTAATAGCAGAGAGTTTGTTCCGGTGATAATCAAATCCTCTAAATAGAGTAAGACGTGTAAGTGCACTTCATTGTGGCAGCATGTAAAGAGAGAATAATCCGAGAGGTATTGGTTGAATCCGTATTGACGTAGAGCTTGATTCAACTTGGCGAACTAGCAACATGGGGCTTGATTCAAGCTGTAGAGTGATTTTCTTAAACGACACACTTTGGTGGTATCATCAGTGTGAAAACTCGGAGGAAATTGCATATAGACCTTTTCGGATAAATTGCTGTGAAGAAAGCCATTGTGTACATCCATTTGGTGTACCCCCCCCCCCCCCAAAAAAAAAAAAAAAAAAAAAAAAAATAAAAAAACNCCACTTGTTGTAGAAAAGTGTGTACAGTAACCATCTTTGCAACCAGAGAAAACGTTCCATAAAATTAACTCCTCCAGTTTGATTGTTGCCCATGACCACTAGCCGAGCTTTGTACCTTTCAAGAGATCCATTGGCTTTTAATTTGACCCATTATACCCATTTACAAACTAGTCCTTTTTCCCTAGAGGTATTGTTTCAATTGACCATGTATCATTATCTTCTAACGAACGTATTTCATCTTGCATCGCATCACGCCAATGAGCATGTATAACCGCATGTTTATAATGTTTTGGTTCATTGACTGTAGTAACAACATTAACGTAGACTCTATATGCAGAAGATAAGCAAGAGTTAGATACATAATCATGAATTGGATATATCATTGAAGTCTGGTGTTGAACATGAGTTACATAATCGCTGAACTTTGTTGGCGGTTTTCTTACTCGTTGACCACGACCTAGCTGCTGGTTTGGTACAGATGGTGATGGAGCAACAGGATCACTTGCTGGTTATGCAGAGACAGTGAAAGAAGGAGGAATAAAATTTGTTGAAGGACTAGTGATACTCGGCGAATCTGATGTAGATTCAGTAGTGCCGAGAGAAGCATCAGACAAAAAAAGAGCTCAAGGACTGGCATAATAGGAAGCTGTTGCGAGTGTTTTCGAGAAGCATGCTCATCATCATGTGCAATAGGTACAAATGAAATATCTGGTGACGAAGCAGAGACTGGTGGTACAGTTTTGTGATAAAAATATGTTTCTAGAAAAACAATATCACGTGAAACTGAGACTTTGCTAGTAGATATATTAAACACTTCCAACCTTTTTTAGCAAAAGGATAACTGAGTAAAATACATTTATTGCTTCGCGTTTCGAACTTGTCTCCACCGTGACGTTGGTTATGAACGTAGCAAATACAACCAAAGACCCAAAGATTATTGAGTGGAGGTGGACGATGGTAAAGCATCTCATAAGGTGTTTGACCTTGAAGAATATTCGGTGTGCGATTAATTAGATATGCCACAGTAAGAGCAAAATAATCCAAAACTCAAGTGGTAGTGATGCTTCGAATCGCAAAGATCTTGCAACGTTCAAGAGATGATGATGTTTTCGTTCAACTTTACCGTTTTTTGAAGTGTGCCAACACATGAGGTTTCGTGAATAATTCCCTATTGAGCGAAATAATTTTTAAGACAAACAAACTTTGATCCATTATCGCTTCTTATCATTTTGACCTTTGTGAGAAACTGGCGTTCAACTAGATTCAAGAAATTCTTAAAATGTACAGGAGCTTGATCCTTTGAAGGAAGCAAATAGATCCATACAGCTCGTGGATAATCGTCAAGTATAGTGAAAAAATACCAAGAACCATATAAAGAAGTGGTTCTATATGGACCCCGAAGATCGTAGTCAATCAATTCAAAGAAATTATTCGTCTTATTATTACTCAAAGGAAATGGTGAACGAGTTTGTTTAGACCGTAAGAATATATCGAAATGTCTTGAATCAAAAGAATGGCAAGAAATATCAGAAAGTTTTAGCTGTTCTATCGCTTGAGAAAAAGCATGACCGAGACGTCGGTGCCAGAGTTCACTTGAATCTCTGCCAACATGATGTATCGCTGCTGCAACCTCGATATGCCGTAGAAAACACAATCCACTTTGTTGTCTACCAGCTCCAATCAGGTTCATCGTAATGCGGTCCTGAATCACACACAGTTGATCAATAAATTGAAACAGACAACCATTAACTGAAGTAAGCTGAGATATAAAAACTATATGACAATGAAGTCCAAGAACGTAGTAAACATTTTGTAAAGAGATTTGGCCAAAGCAAACAGATCCGGTTGTGGTAGATGTGTTGTATTGACCATTTGACAATCAGATAATTACTGGTGACATATCAGAAGCAACAGTAAGAAAGTTGAGAGAATTGGTCATGTGATTAGAAGCACCAGAGTCAAAAATCCAGGATTCTATAAAGTGTGTACCTGTCAGACGACTTTGCGATGAAGTATTTTGCTCATTTAACATATTGACCAGGGTATTCCATTGATCATTAGTAAGGCCGCTAATATCGATTCTTTCTGCAGCAGTTAGAGGAGGTGATGAAATCGAGATAGGAGAAATAATGGCGTTATGAGCAAAGACAACACTAGACCGAGGATAATGCGTAACAGGAGCAGATCTTGCCGAATTGGATGAGTGATGTTGATTGTTTGGTTTAAATGGCTTATCTTCATTCCTTGTGGATAACCAATGAGACGAAAACAATTTTCGGCTAAGTGGGCACGGCATCCGCAATGGGTACAGTGTACTGATGATCCTCTGTTCTTAGTAGTGGATGTTGAAACCGAAACTGTTTGAGCTGCAAACCCGACGATTTCATGTTTGTCTTCTTGTAACTTTCCCATCAATTTCGATTCCTCATATTGAACTAGAATATTGTAGGCATCTTCAAGACTTGGTAAAGGGACTCGAGATAGCAAAGATGATTTTACAGCGCCATAGACAGTGTCGTCTAATCCCATAAGAAATTGATGTAATTTATCTTCTTCTCTCTCTTCTACGTACTTCGTCCATTGTTTTAGCATGTTGATAATCTGAAAGGCTGCACCACAGTTGGGTTAACTTGCCGTAATAAGATTCAATAGCCATACCTTTTGTCTGCAATTGGCAAGATATGTATTTAACCTTTTAACCCTTTGACCATTTTTGAGTCTGAATCTATTTTGGATATAAATCCAAAGGTTGTGCGCATCGTCCATGTGGGAGAGCGTTGATGAGAGCAAATCATCAATCGTAAGTTTCATCCAAGAAACAAGAAGAGCAATGTTAGTAGTCCAATCCTCATAATTAGGTGAATTTTCAGCCGACTTTAGAATGGTTCCTTCAATGAATCCAAACTTTTTTCGTCCCGTGAGTGCAAGACGAAAATTGTAGCCATTCATCGTAGTTAGAGTATTTAAGAAGTGGTTTAGAGATGAGAATACCGAGGTTATTTTCGGAAGTCAAATCATATGAAGAAATGTGTGTCGGATAGAAACATGCGTGTGCCATTGTAGAAAGAAGCAAGCTAACAACCTTAAAAAGTTTTAGATTGTTGGCTTTAATACCATGTCATGTCAAGTTTAAAACATAGAGAATTTTGATAATAGGTTTGATAATAGGTTTCTTATATTCACATTTTTCTCAAGAAAGAGCTTATAACAATATACAATTAACGTCAAACCTAATTACAAAATAGATGTGGGCCAATGAGGCCCAATACTATGGCTGCTCCGCTTGATCTGTCTACTTTTGGCAAATATAATTTTGCTGCCACCATGAACCATTAAAAGTTAAAAGCTTTCACAAGTGAGCAAGAGGGATTAAAGTACAAATGTCTGAGAGAATCATACTTGATGAATGTGGTTGTACGGCACGATAACCCTTTTTCCCAAGAGACAGAAGCATTGCTGCTAGACCGAAAGCCATTCCACAACTGATAGTGTATACATCTGATTTGCAATACTTTTTAAGTCACACAAAAAAAAAACAAAACAGAAACAATTTAGTGATGAGAGAACCTAGGCTGCTTCAGAGGTCATTTGCACACACCATTCAACATCAATCAGTGACAAAATCAGCAAAATGAACTTCATCATCAGACATCAGATATATACAGCTTATTTTGTATATATCTTATCTTTTAATTTTGTTTCATATTAACTCATGTTTTCATTTTTAATTTTGGTGACCATCAGTAATGTACATATTGTTCCATTATTGGTTAATTTATTCTGTTTTTTAACCACATTTCAACCACTAAGGTCTGATGCGTAACTAATCTCTATAATACATAAAAACAGTTATATGAATCTACAAAATAGTTAATCTAAGGATGATGTTGGTTTTGAGAGAGAAATTTTTTTGTTTTTCTTTAATGTATGTCCCTAGAGGAAAAAATGTAATGTCTGATAAGTTAGCTCGCTCTTTCCATAGGACTCTATATTACATTGGTTGTTCTGTTCCGGTCTGGTTCACCAGACCACCTCAAGTTTGAGTAATAGAATGGCCGTTTTGAGGAAAAAAAAAGGATGATGTTGGTTTAGTTGTAATTGTGTACATACTGCATCTAGATACAAATTTAAAATGCATCCAAAAACGCGTAAACATGTTTTCTCACCACAAACATAAATGCATTTTCCCGCCAAAAACGCATTTGGCGTTTTCCCATCAAAAACGCGAAAAAACGTTTTTTCCGCCGAGAACGTGGAAATACGTTTTCTCACAAAAAATTGCAAATGGATTTTTCGTCATAAATGTGTTTCTGCGTTTTTCAACCAAAAACGTGTTTCCGTGTTTTTCCGCCAAAAACACGAAAAACACGTTTTCCCGCCAATAACGGGAAAGCGCGTGTTCTCGTCAAAAACATGGAAACGCGTTTTTTTACCAAAAACGTGGAAACGTGAAAACGCATTTTTCTGGCGAAAACGCAAAACCGCATTTTTCCGCCAAAAATGTAAAAACGTGTTTTTCCGCTAAATACGCAAAAATGCATTTTCCTGCCAAAAATGCGGAAACATGTTTTGTCGCAAAAAAGCGAAAACTCATTTTCCCGTTAAAAACGTGTTCGCGTTTTTTTGCAGAAAAACATGAAAACTTATTTTTCCGCTAAAAACGCGAAAACCGATTTTCCCACCAAAGCGCGAAAACAGGTTTTTGCGCCAACAATGTTGAAACGCGTTCTCCGCCAAAAAATGTCATTTTAGTAATTTGATTAAGTTAGTATTTAAACGTATCTGGATACCAACGCAATTACACAAACAAACATTATTGTATTTAGATGCAATATCAAGATACCAAGTCGAAAACAGAAACGAACATCATCTGAATACTGCATCTGAAAAATGTATCTAGATAAAATATATAGTATCCAGATAGGAAACAAACAGGCCTAAATTCACATAAAAGCTCATATGTGCCTATATGTGCCTAATCCATTGGTAGGTTATTGGTTAAATTTCTAGTGCACGAATGTGACAAATTCAAACCTCATAGAAAGTAATTTAAAAGTAGCTGTCGAAATTTTGAAGGTAAATTGTATTCTTCCAATAATGGAATTTGCAAAAGAGCCACTCAGAAATACTTTTTTTTATTGCTATATAGCTTATATACAAAATATCCAACGAGCGACCATTGTTTACCAAAGTAAAGTATACATGTTTTCCCAGTATAATATATGCACACATATATATATATATATATATATATATATATATATATATGTGTGTATATATATATATACATTCCTATACTTTGTTAGCTAAAGAAACAACACAAACTATTTTACAATATAACAAAAGCATCTATATATGGCATTTTCTATACTTTGTTAGCTAAATTTCAAAATGGAGCACGGTGTGGTACACTCTTCCTTCTACTTGAGTTCCGGTGGTTATAGATCGGCGGTGTCCCCGGAGAAAGATTATAACCACTTTCATCACCGGAGCTTAAAGACCGTTGATCTCCTAAAAAGTAATCGAATTTAACGGTGGAGATTGAGAGACCACTCATCAAACGGTTGAAAGCAGAGGTTTTGCGTATTTTAGTAGGTGTGGTTGCCTCATCTGATTCTGACCAATCTTGATACTCTCTTTCTCTCAACTGCTTCCCTTTCATTGAGAAGGTTAGATTTTGATTTCCTCTTTTTATTCCTCCAAGCTGAACCATAAGTTATATCTCAGTTAATATGCTCATTCAAATATACCATCTTTTATATTTACATTTTCTCAATAGTTTTCTAAAAATACTACAAAAATTACTTTCAATTCAAAATAGCTCAAAAACTTAAAATTTAAAACTCTAAACTTTCTTTCAAAACCTTTAATACTAAATTACAAACTAAATATTATTAGTGATTCAAATATAAAAATATATCATTAAAAATTTTGAAGTTCAACTTTTTTGTTCCTAGTATCTAAAAAATTAAAATAAGTGACTTTTTTTTAGAACAATTAAGACTATAATATAGTTATTATACCAACTAGTTTGTATCCTTTAAAATGTTATGAATCTCAAATATTTAAATAGTAAAAGTTTCAGGTCTTAGGACCAAATCTCTTTCATATCCACAAGCAGCTTTTAGATATTATGATTAAAAAAATGATTTTTCATACTAAAAAGAAATTAAAATAGATTCCTCGTTTTCATTAAAATGTTTTGATTTTTTATCTAAATCGTATAAAATTCAGTTCTTTAGACCAACTATCTATTGTATCAGCACTAGGAGTCTGCTTTTAAATCTTATGATTAAAAGAAAAAAAAAAACTTTTCCATATTAAAAAATACTTTGAACATCTAACACAAAAAATCAATAATTTATGCTACAACTATCTCAACATCCTTCTTTTTATTATATGATTTTGATTTTTGAGACAATAAGAAAAACCTTTAAAGTTTGAAGAAAAGAGATTCTTACTTTGCAAGCAAGAGAGCAGAAACGGAAAGAATCAAGAAGGCTTCTGCAACAAATATCACAAGTATTTGTAACTCCTTTGCCAATTCTAGGTTGTGGCCGTTCATTTAAAAACACAATTCTTGCACTGTTGATTATATATGTCTGAACACAAGAGATGTCTATATACTTTTGTATCTCATTCACCCTCACAACGTTATGGTATGATGATCTTCGTATCTACATAAATATTCCATTTCTTGATTATGTTTATGTCCACTGAGTCGGTTTTGAAATTTTAAAAATCGCAATATAAAAAGGACCGATTATATCAGTAGAAAAATAAGATGATGAGATTTTGGATGAAAGAAGAACCTGAAGAACTCGATGGTTTGTGTGTTTGATCAAACAATAAGAACAAAAAGCATGAGAAGTACAATCAAGACAAAACATGTTGCATTCACTTTTGTTGGAAGTGGCATGGATCGAACAAGGGACAAAGTAATTTGCTTTAAGCATTGGTATTAACCATGGTGGACTTAGATCATACTCTTCTTGATCTTGTTCTTCTCTCATCATTGGTCCCTAAAAGATATTTTAAACAAGAGTTGTGGTATTAAGAATCAATTTTAAGGAAGAAACATATATAGTAAGAAAGAGAAAATATTAATCACCATGATTAACTTTCTTGTGATTATGCCTATTGAACTTGAAGTTATTGTGGTTTTGAATAGATAGAGATTGATTTTGATTGAAATGAGTAAGGTCTTAAGAAGAGCTGATTTTAAGATAGTGGAGGCTAAAAATATGAGATTGACAGGTTTATTTTTTTTTGTTTATGAAGTCGGTCAAGATATTTCACATGAATAATCATTTAATACCAGCTTTCCAAAATTAGAGAAACAACTCTACTTTTTAGAAATATCTTATGTTTTTAACTTTTCTAAAAAATATTATATAAATTTCTTTTTGTAAATACTATCAACAGAGAATATGAAATTTTGGTTCACTAGTTTAAATTTTAGTTTCGAAAAATTTATATTTAGTTTTTAAAGTTTTTTTCACACAGTTTAGTTTTTAAAGTTTAATTTAAAATATTTAAACTAATTATATATGTAATACTTTTTAAAATTTTGGTTTTTATGAAATTTTGAAATTGTTAATTATGTTATAAAGCAAACTAAAAACATATTTTCGAAAATCTGAGTAGTTACTTGTTTTTAGTTATTATTAATTACTTGTTTTGGCAGTATTATTTAAATAGTAAAATCAGGATCTTTTGTTTTCTTTAAAGTTCATGAGAGACACACGTATAAATGAAATGCACATGTGTGTGTCTCTAGATTCCCCAGAAGTAAAGGAACTTATAAAAAAAGTAGTACAGTACTATTATTGAAATTTTCTTTTTCATTGCTAACAAATGATGATAAATAATATAGTTTTGGTTTGAGGATAAAGTAATAATAATTTAGTTTTGATTTTCTTCTTAGCCGACTAAATTATTTGGTCCTACATCATTCCCAATACAGAATATTTTCTCATATTATTATACTAGTAATATTTACTCATTTCCTACATTACTCAAGTTTTTTTTTTTTTTTGCATTATTCATATTTGTTATCAATACTCACATATAAACTACTTATCCGACAAAACAGAGCAAGAATTCTTTCAAGGATACGAGAGAAGTAATATAAGCCAATATAATTAAGAAAAAAGAATTGTTTTGTTAACAATATGCTAGGTTCAAGTTAAAATAATATTTTGGTCAACAATGATATTTTAGAAAATTTTCATCATGAGATCTTCAAAGTTTTACAAAAACTTAAAAGTTATATAAATTTTTATTATACATTTCTGCAAGTATATTTTCATGTTTGAATAAGTTGTATTCAGTAATATTGTTATAAAAATATATATTATAATAGAAATTGGTGTATTTAAATTTTTAAAGATGAATTAATATTAAACATAGAAAATAATACAAAAAGCACCACTAATACTTGTCAAATTATTTATCAAAAAATATATATACTCAGGGCCGGTCCTGAGATTTTAAAATTTTCTAAAGGCCGCAAGCTACAATAGAAAAATAGGCCAAAATTGTAAAGTTTTTCAAAAAATGGGTCGTTTTCTTAACTAAAATTTTTAAATTGAAAAATGGACCGCAAGCGCATGCTTGCTCTGCTTGGGCTCAAAACCGGCTCTGTATATACTTGTCAAATTACGTCGAAAAAAAAAAATTATCAAATTACAAATTCGAGGTAACTAAAAAGAATAGTTTATATAAATAGTTACTTATGGTTAGTATTAGAAAGAAAACAATGGGACGTGGCTAGACTTAAAGATGCAGAGAGATGAACGGACACGAAAGGAGACAGAACCGAATTGGAGATCGGTGTAGATTCTGGTCTGGACCGTTGGATTAAAAGTTCCCATGTTTCTGGCTAATATTTTTGTCCTTTTCCAGTTTCAGCACATGACAAATCATAGACCGTTGAATGGAAGAGTAGGGTAGGTCCTACATATGATCCAAAATTTAATTCTTCTTCATTTATATTATAGCTATTCCTCGTTTTTCCACATCAACTTTTAATCTCTGTTTTACATTAAAAAAAAATATATATTTTTAATATGTCTTACATACTATAACAATTCATCAATTTTTCATAATGTGCAATAAACCGTGTTTACCCTAATTAACCAGAAATTTTGTGTTCTTAATTTACATTTATGATTAATCCAAATTTTGTCAAAACCGATTTCTGACAAGATTTTGTATCATTTATCCGAATTTGTGTAAAAAATCCAAATTTCATCACACTTATAACCCTAATTTCATGTTTCTCCTAATTCCTAAACTGAAATTATTTTTATTGGAAAAATGTGAAATTAAGATTCTACGTGTGATGAAATATAGATTTTTTATAGTAATTCGGATAAGTGATACAAAACTTTGTTAGAAATCAGTTTTGACGAAAATTCGGGCTAATCATAAACGCAATTTAAGAAAACAAAAATTCTGGTTAATTAGGGTAACACAGTTTATTGCTCATTGTGGAAAACTGATGAATTTTTATAGTCTATGGGATATATTAAAGAGAAAAAAAATTTTGATGTAAAATAGAGAGGTCAAAAGTTCGGGTGAAAAAGCGAGGAATAACAATAGTACAAGGGGAAAAATTTGTCGACCCTTCTTAAATAAATGTTGTTTTAGAGTTTTAATTTTGTTCCAACTAGATGATGTTTTAGGTGAAACACACTTCAAAAGAAAAATACAAAATAAAGAAAAAAAATTCTTTAAATTTACGTAAAAACTCTAGAACATCATCTATTTATAAACATAAAGAGTATATATTTCTAGTAATTTAGTCGGTTAGTGTAATTTATCGGTTTCAAGGGGTTCTCCAGCAATTGTTTTCCGATATTTGGGACAATTTTTGGGGTTTCATCTTTAGATTCGGTATCAAAATGTCAGTTAATTCACTTTTGTTTCACTGTCATTTAGCCTTGCTTTTGAATCTAGGATGAAGGTCCTCCTTGATTTAGGTTCGTATTCGAAAGGGGTGATTACAAGTGTAAAGTAAAATAAGAGTGTCAACAAGTCTGACGCACTCCAAAAGAGTATAAGGAATCTAAGGGAGTCTATTTATCTTTAAAACTACTCTTTAGGATCTCTTTTCCCTCAATTTGTCGACCTCTTCTTCATGGTAACTCTCTCCCTTTTTATAGTTCTCTCTTTGTCATAATTCGGCTACGGGGAGTAGTTGGATAGACGTGTTGTTTCTCTGCGGGTTGGTCGATAAGCTATTGTTCAGCGGGTTTTAGGGGGACTAGGCGCACTGTTTCTTCAGCGCCTCTGCTTACCTCGTCGATTCCTGAGATGGGCCTCTGGTGTGGACTAGCTGGGTAGATTCGGCCCATTGGGTCTGGGTGAAAATCCATATCCTACCATAAGTCCCCCTAGTTCGACGAGACCAATGCATTTCTGGGTTTGTTGGACACAATGTGTCTTAAGGTCCAATGGGTCACGTCGTCGAGACGGGGAGTCCATCTCTTGCGGAGAGATACTCGGGATAGGCGAAGTGACGTTTGCAACGGTTGGCATTAATTTTGAGGGGTGTTTGCTTCGAGGAGACGCTGTCATTATCCGGTCATTTATCTTGTTTCCATTTCATCTCCCAGTCATTCCTTACACTGGCGTTTCTAGTTAAGCTTACTTGGGACGTTTCGTCTCCCATTCACGCCCTTATATATATA
>OVBE01011004.1:0-14514 GCA_900406425.1 Iberis pinnata
AACCTCCAAATCTGAAACCGGTTTTAATAGTAGTTCATTCATTTCGTCCGACACTATCTTTTGGACCGGTTCAAGGGCATATTCTAAATTTTCAGTATTTGATGCCTGAAAGAGAGATTGGAAGTACCTAACCGCCTCAAGCGTAATATCCTCTTCTTTTTCAATCCAAACTCTGGATCCCGAGGTTAACCCATTAATTCTATTACGACCTCTTCGTTGTTTAGTAGAAGTGTGAAAAAATTTAGTATTTTTGTCACCCTCCTTCAACCATGTTATACGAATTTTTTGTTTCCAATAAATTTCCTCCTCTGTAATCGCAGTCCGCAGTTGTTCAGACAACTGGGATATTTCCTCTGAAAGGGTATCATCACTAGAGATCGCAGTATCTAACTGTTCATTTAAAGAGTCGAGCTTATTACCAGAATTTGTATTAACTGTTTTCCGCCATAATGATATTTGTCGACGACAAAACTTGACTCTATCTCCTAGAAAAATCTTGTGGGATTCGTTAGACCCATTCCATCCTTGGAGGACGGTTTGCTCAAAATTAGGCTTAAGTAACCATCGTTTGTCAAACCGAAACTGGTGGGTACCCCGAACCTTTCTTCGATCATAATGACCATGTAAACATGTCAACCAATCTTCATTACCCATTGTTCTATCTAAACGGCAGCGAATAATATTCTTACCGCGACGACCAACCCAAGAGAGACTATTCCCGGTAAAAGGAAAATCCATCAAACCACAACATTGTATCATCAATCGGAAATCCAAAAAGGAATTTTCGGGGCGAATTCGACCCCCTTGTTTTTTGTTATGATCTACAATTTCATTAAAATCGCCGATCATAGCCCAAGCTCCAGCTCTATTCGAGCTAATTCGTTTTAACCGTTCCCAAACTTCTTCACGTTTATTTATTACAGGGTGTCCGTAAACAAAAGAGATAAAAGTTTTATTACCATCCAAAGTAACCAAGGTATCAATTACATTTTTGTTATGGAAAAGAACTTTAACATTAAACTCTTTTAAAGCGAAAAAGGGCTAATCCCCCGCTAAGACTTGAAGGGTCAAAAATAAATAAAAAATCATAACCCAAATGCGCCTGGAGATCCTGAAGAAAATCTCGATTCTGCTTCGTCTCCATTAAAAAAAGAAGGCCCAGGAAGATCGTACGCCGAAGATCCCGTAACCGCCGAACTGTCAAGAAGCTACCAGCTCCTTGACAGTTCCAACTTAGAATCATTTAACCTACTGCCTGGTGGTGCTCCTCGACCACCTGGCTTTCAAGACTCTCAGATTCCTTCTTGTTTGAAAGGTTCATCTCTGAGTTTGATGGGAGCATCTCTTGTATCCGTTCAGAGGGTCCAAAAGGCGAGATGTCTGGTGCCTTAGTCTTGGACCTCGAAAATTGGAGTGTCCAATCTTCTTTTTCGCTTGCAGTGCTGTAGTGAGAATAGCAGCCCTTGTGGCGAATTTCTTCTTTTTTTTCCTTAGAGATAAAAACATCTGAGAACAAATCGGTTTAGATGCATTAACATCAAAAAGTACCGGTTTCTCTTGATCAAAATCAAATCGCAGAAAGTCTTCAACATCCTGATCTTTTAAAATAAAAAAATTGTCAGACTTATTCTGGGGAAGAGCGACAGACATATGATCAATGGGACCTAGAAAAAAATCTGATATTTCACCAATTTCCAGATCCAGGCCCATCCCAGAATCTGTTGCAGCCCATACCTCATTCCTTGTCTGAATGTGCTCGACAACAGGCCCCTTACCCAGTTCGCGGGCCTTTCCTTCAGAGCCCATCAGGCCCAATGCGCAGTCAGATTTTGCTTTAGAGCCCACTAGGCCCAGTTCTTTGCCTGTTGGTGTCTTGTATTGCACTGTAAGGGAATTTTTGGGAGAGCCCAATGGGCCGATATCAGAAGTAAGATTCAGAGAAATCGCCGGAATTGGGATATTGGATATGCTTTCCACCGTAAGTCCCTGATTGCTACCAGAAGTCCGAACTACACCGCTAACTTCGTTACCTGGAATAACCGCAATGTTCCCAGCAGTTTTTTCGGACCCTCCGTGATCACCAGAGCTCCCCCCAATCACTGTCTCAGAACCCTCAGTCAAAGGATTTTCCTCAGGTAAAAGTCTGCGTTTTACTGGAGGTTTAGAAGAAATTTGAATAGTTCCCCAACTAGAACCTTTGCCAGCATTTAAATGACGGTTTTGCCAGTAATTGCAGCGCTGGTCAACCGGACCTGTTCGTCGCACATATTTAAAAGGCCCTCCATCATGATTACCATCTTCTCGAGATGGTTTTTTCTCCATATCCTTTCGTAAGAGAGGACACTCAAACACATCATGTGTTAGTTTCTTACATCTTCGGCAAAAGCCTTGAAGATTTTCATAATCCAATTTCACCTTGAGCAAATCACCGTTTGGCAATTCAAGTTCCCGAGTGAAAATTAGAGAATTGGCGGTATCCATAATGACCCGAACCTTTCCTTCGTGGACATCCACCACCACACATTCACCAAGTTCGTCCCCAATACTNNNNTACTCTGTATATATCAGGAACTCCAACAATGAAAACCCAAAAAATGATTTTAGATGGGTAATCCAGTCGAGAGTTCGGAACCCACCGGTCCAATGTCGTCATCCAACGATCGAAGAAAAAGGGCCTTAAAGCCAAAACCCTCTCCAAATCCTCTTCCTTCTGGAATCAAAATCTGAATCGGCCACTTCCTAAATCATAACCTTGGACATGTCCCGAACATGCCCAGACTCGAGGAAGAACATTCACCAGTTGTTTCAAATTTGGACCTTGAACCGTATGGTTTAGAACTCGACCAACGAGAGTTTTTTCAAAACTCTTCACCAAGGCAGAATTATCGAAGTTAATTAGCTTCAAAGGTGCTGACTTCCGACAAGATTCATTAGCCCCATTACCAGAAATTAAATCACTCTATTTAGACATTCTCGAAAGAAAAGAAAAAAGAGAGGTTGAGTAATTGAAATTGCAAGACAATCGAAAGAGATGAAGATGTAGTATAACCTGTATCAATTCCTCTATATATTCCCTGAAGCTATCCTTAATCAGATATATTGTAATCGGACCGAATATTTTGCTCTTTCCATAATCACAATCCGTGATTGGGTAAGAGAAATATTGAGTCGATACCCAAATATTTTTCTTGCCTTGATCTACTTCACAGAGAATCCCTATGAAATCAGAGACAGGAGAGGAAAATTGCCGAAACCTTTGCCGAATTTGATATCCCAAAGAAGCGTGATGGAAACCAGATCTTATAGGTCTAAAACAAACTGAAGAAACCATCAAAGACTGAATCTAAAAGCGATTGTCGTCGGCGCTTCCGATTATTGATCGCCGGAAATCACCCGAGAAATAGAGAGCATTTTCTCTCTCTCTACCCCTGAGAGAGTTTTGTTAAGGGAAATTATGATAAACAGATAAGGCAACATAAAAATTAAATTTGGGATGTGTGCTCATAGTTATTTGGTGATGGTTTGAGAGCATTTTAATACTTGAGATATGTAACCATAAATTACCTAATTTTTCGTGTAGTTGGCAAAAAAATTTCCTTATAAAATCAAAGGTTTCGACTACAATTAATCAAAACTTTTTTTTTATAAAGCCAATTAAAATCAACTATGAATCCTACAAGGAAAAGATGCGTTGCATCATTGCCAAACGACGATTTACTGGAATTGGGTCGATTTTTGAAATTTGTTTATAAAGCAAAGCTATTGTTAAATCATTGATCTATCAAAATTCATTTGGAAATTGAAGAAACGAGAGTTGACTGCTGGAATTAACTTTCTTAAAATTTAATAGGCATGTAATCCCATGTGCAAGCATTAAACATGGTGTCGTGGCTAGCATTAAACTTCTTTGTTTGACAATTACGAAATATATTACATACGATTTTTTCGCCGAATCCAGATTATGCAAGATACTCCTTCAATTTTTTTTTTTAAATTGTCGTTTTAATTTTTCACACAGATTCAAAATTTTATGTTTTTTATAAAAATAATATTAAATATTTAAAATTTATCAATAAAAAAATTACTACAATTATTCTATTGGTGAGAAAACTCAAACTTATTAAATTTATGTATTAAAAAACCTAAAACTACCATTTTTACACTAAAAAATAATAGCTAAAACGATAATATTTTAGAAACAGAAAGTGTGTAATTACATAAAATCCATAACTATGATCATTAAGTCAAAGTGCTCAAGTGGGGCTAACACGTACTTTCAACTATCATATCCTCATTTATCTCTATATATTACTTACAATATCTTTTTTTTATTCCATCATAAAAGAAGTGGCTTACAAAAAATAATGCCAACAACCAGTTAAAGAGAGACATAGAGGAATTAAATGGGGAAGCCAACTACCAAAGCTGTCAACCTTCTAACACGATAACCATTTTTTTTTGTTCCATTAAAGAGGTACTGAACAAGTAGAAAAGATCACTCCTCATCGAGAATGTGAGATAGCCAGGCAGGAGAAACACTCGAGATGTAGGAGTGCCATCGAGAACTTTTTATCACACTTGATGCTAGGAGGTAAGAAGGCCGATTCCTGAAACGCTCTTCAGAATAAACCGACCACGAAGGTAAGCTTGCTAGAGCTTTGATGATAGGATCTGAATATGGTAATAAGGAAGGATAAGAGGCTGGATCATTGATCGCCTTAACCAAATCCTTATGCTCGATACCAAAGGCAATGTTGTTTTTAGCTAGGGACGTCATACTTTCGATGGCACAAAAGGAGGGCTGAAGTGTATGCGTCAATCTCAGAGAAGATTCTTGAGAAACCTCTCCTTGAATGAAGGAGGACACAACCTGTTTCGTTTCTCAAAAACCAGCCCCCTCCAGCCTTCTTAATTTGTTTGTTCCATTGTGAACCAATGTTGCATTTGAGCCATGGGGGTTTCGGTCTAATCCATGATCTTCCCCTATCGTTTTGAGCTGATCTTTGGATAGGGATTAGAGTGGCATTTACCTCTTGGGCTATAAACCATTGTTCTGCATCGACAATTGCTTTTTTGTTGAGTCTAAAGTAGAGAACTGAATCCCTTCAATTCTTTCTTTATTTCGATTTTTCCAAAGACCCCAAGCCACCCAGGGAAAAGCTCTTCTAATGTCTTGGTTGATTCTTGGATCAGATAGGCTAGACATAACATGATTTAAATTAACTACCAGAGAAGATGGGTGAAAACCTTCAAAAGGGATATGTAGATAGGAGAGTGCCCATGATTGCCTTGCACATTGACATTGAAACAGAATATGATTTATATCTTCATTCTCGGCACCAAAGGAGACACAACTAGTATCCAATTTCATACCCTTCTTTGATAGGTTAACTGCCGATGGAATTGCATTACTCATAGCTCTCCACAAAAATGTTCTGATTTTGAGTGGAGCTTTGATTTTCCAAATTCGCCGCTTTAGGGGATTTATCGAAGGTAGTGCCGAGACTTCCTTGAGAAGAGATTGATGTTTCATCTCAAAAGCTGCTTTGTAACTTGTTTTAACAGAATACAGACCAGACTTTGTTTCCTTCCAGACCCAGTAGTCTACCCGATGAACTGCTGGTTTAATCGCAAGAATGTTATTGATGTCCTGTCTATAAAAGAGATCTGTTAGTAGCTGTAGATTCCAAGTACCAGTTGCAGGCTGTATGAGATCAGCCACTTTCATGTCTATGTTAATGGAAGGCTGCTTGATTAGTGGGTTTCGTTGTGCCTCTCCATCTAGCCATTGACCAGTCCAAACATAGATAGAGTTTCCATTCCCAACTTGCCTCAGAAGACCCTGGTGTAACAGTTGACGACCGTGCATCACACTTTTCCATGCATAAGATGGAGAGGTACCCAGTTGAGCTTGGAGAAAATCATGCCGCGGGTAGTATCTACTTTTTAAAAATTTGACACAAAGATTCTGATCAGAAGTTAAGAATCTCCAGGCCTGTTTTCCTAACAGTGCTTGATTAAAGCATTCCACATCTTTTAAATTCAACCCTCCATGATCTTTCGGCATACACATCTTGTCCCAAGAGAGCCAATGAATTTTTCTTTTCCCTTGTTCCGCATTCCACCAGAAAGCAGCCATAGCATACACGAGGCTGTTACAGGTGGATTTAGGCAATCTAAAGCAGCTCATAGCGTAGACTGGTAGGGAAATGGCCACCGCTTTTAGGAGAATTTCCTTCCCACCTTGTGATAACAGCTTTGTGTACCAATTGGAGAGCCTAGAATTGAGCTTATTTCTCAGAAATTCAAATAACTTAATTTTTGAACCTGTAAACACTTCTGGTAATCCTAGGTAGCTACTAGCTCCTCCTTCTTGACAAATACCCATAATTTGTTTGACAATCTGTTTATCCACTTCCTTCACTTTGTAACCAAATGAAATAGAGGAATTTTGTAAATTGATTGTCTGACCTGAAGCTGCTTCATAGGTTAGCAAAATCTCTTTTTAACTTTTCTGCTTCATTCTTATTTGCTTGAGATATAAAGAGAGTATCATCAGCAAATAACATGTTGCTTATCTGAGGCCCTTGATCTGAGAATTGTATTCCTTGAATGAGTCTATCTGTTTGAGCTTTATGTAGTGCAAGAGAGAGACCTTCAGAACAGATGACAAATGGAAAGGGGGATAGAGGATCCCCCTGTCTCAATCCCCTCTTCGGGTGAATCATACAAAATGGTTGGTTATTAATCAGAACCGAGAAGGTCACAGATTTCACACAAAACATAACCCATTGGACCCATTTACAGTGAAAGCCCAAACCTGTCATAAATTTCTCTAAATAAATCCATTCAACCCGATCGTATGCTTTTGTCATATCGGATTTTATGGCCATGAAGGATTTAGAAGTGTCTTCATGAGTTTTTAGACTATGCACGATTTTGTGAGCTATTAGAATGTTGTCAGAGATTAATCTTCCAGGCACGAAGGCTGATTGAGTTTCTGAAATGATGGAGTGCAACCAAGGTTGGAGTCTTTTTACTAAGATCTTCACAATTATCTTGTATAAGACGTTACATAATCCAATGGGTCTAAGGTCTGTCATCTCCTGAGGGTTTGGTTTCTTTGGGATTAAACATAGGTGAGTGAAGTTCCATTCTAATGGAAATGAACCTGATGCAAAAAAGTTTTTCACCTCCTCAGTAATCAAAGGTCCAACCTCATTCCAATAGCTCCTGGAGAAGGTTGCTGTTAAACCATCAGGGCTTGGGCTACTTACCGGGTTGATTGTAAACAGGGCTTCTTTAACTTCGAGTGTAGAAATATTTTTGGTAAGAGCTTTGTTCATTTCCGCAGATACCTTTGGTTGAATCCCTGTGAGAAACTCATCTACATTTTGGGGAAAAATTGATTCAAATAACTCTTTGAAATAATCACAAGCAACCTCTCCTTTAGAAGCTTCACCACGATTAGTATTTCCATTTTTATCCTTAAGCTCCTCTAGATACATCTTTGATCGTTGAGCTTTAACTGAATTATGGAAAAAGTTTGTGTTTGAATCACCTGCTTGGAGCCATTTTTGTCGCGATTTTTGTTGCCAATGCAGTTCATCTTCTTTATACGCTTGCACAAGATCTCGTTTTGCTTTGTAAATCTTTTGGTGACTTGGCGTGAGTTGAGATTGTTCTGCTTCTAAAATAGTTTGAAGTCTCTGGATTTTATCAGAAGAATTGACATGATAAGTTCTCTTCCACAAGCTTAATTCTTTCCTGAATTCTTTGATTTTAAAAACTGAGCATCTCGGACTTTGAGTCCCTGTAGAAGACCAGATTCTTTTGACTATTTCTAGCACTTCAGGTTGATTAACCCATCTTTTATCGAATCTAAAGTTACCTTTAAACAAGTCCCTGGCATTCATTAGGTTTACCAACACCGGTTTATGATCGGATCTTCGTTTTTCTAGAAAGCTTTGGCTTGAAGCAGGGAACTTGTTCATCCATTCTTGATTCACAAAACACCTATCAAGCTTGCAATGTACCCAATGCTTACCTCTTTTTCCAGCCCAAGTAAAGCCATCTCCATGAGATGGAAGCTCTTTCACTTTGCAGCATTCCACCATATCCACGAAATCTTGATACCACTTTGGTCCTCTATTAATGCCTCCTTTCTTTTCTTTCTATGAAGAATATCATTAAAGTCACCCAAAATACTCCAACTGCCTTGTCTAGCAGTTCCCAATTTTGACAATCTTTCCCATAAGTATTTTTTCATTTTTCCCATAAGGGTCCCCATATACACATGAAGCGAAAAAGGAATAATCCCCATATAAAACTTGAATATCTATTAAATATTTATCCGCATACAAAACGGTAACTTGGAAGTTTTTTTTCCACAAAATAGCTAGACCCCCACTTAATTCAACAGGATTTACAACAAAATAGGTACTATAGCCTAAACTAAGCTGCAACTCAATAATTTTAGCCCCAGAGTTCTTAGTCTCCATTAGGAAAATAAGCTCAGTGAAGAACAACTTTCTTAGTTCCCTAAACCTAGGAATTGTCAAGTCTTGTGATTTACCCAATCCTTGACAATTCCAACTTAACATACTCATAATTCTCGGGACAATCCCTTCTTAGGAATTGTCCCTTTTTGTGATTTTATTCTTGTAGATCTTGTTCAACTGACCTTTGAGCTTGTCTCTTCTTTGGTCCTTTGTTGAGAGCTTCAGTTTCCATCATTGTTGTCTCCTGGTTTTCTGTAAGTTCCATAATCTTAGGTTCCCTTAAATTCTTTGGGGGTCTTTTTCTTTGGTACTTTCTCTTAGGTTTTGTCCCGGAAGATCCTGCATCTGTAGCAGGGAATCTATAAACCGTAGGACTGACCTGTTTACCCTCCTCCTTCAAGTAGTTAGCATAAATCAGAGAGTGGTCATATGGTACTATGCTTAGTTGGTGAGGATTACAGTGACTTCCAGCTTTGAAAGAGTCTGCTAACAGTTTCACTGAGGATTTTACCATGTTCTGAGGTAATGGTTGCTGATTGGTGTTGAAATCAAAGACAATGCCCTTGCCCTTGTCAAGATCTGTGGTTACTATAGGAGTTGATTCCAACCTCAGAACAGTTTTTTGAGCTATTGGGTCTTTTTCCACTTCTGCACGTGAAGCCTTAACTCTTTCTTCTCGTATAATTCTCTCAGGACCTGTTGCTACAATTAAATATCTTCTCATTTCTTTCAACACTTCCTTAGCTATTTTTGGTCTTCCTGTATTGGCACATAATCCAACTTGATTCTCTTTAATTACTCCAAAGAGAGGATTATATTCTTTTATAATATGTTCTTTATGAGTTGGTGCTGGTCTTGTGTTTCTCGCATAGGCAGGTGAAGCAGCGTTTTTCCTCATCTGATTTAGGAACGGGCATTTGTCTTGAGCATGAGTCAGACGTTGGCAGGAGTAACACCTTTTCTGTAGTTTCTCAAAGTCGTACAGAACTTTTGAAGGTTGACCTGAAGGTAATAGCACAGTTTTGTATCTTCTAAGAGGTCTTGATGTATCTATCTTCACAAACACGCGCACATAATCTTTAGCTTGAGATTTAAGAGGATCAAAGGCAACTTCTTTCACTTCTCCAGCAAATTTGGCTAAATATTTGATCAATTGTTCCGTGTAGCAATTAACAGGAATATTTATTAATCGAACCCAAACGCATAGAGATTGCAAGAAGTCAGGGGGAGGATTTTCAGTCCATCTCTCAATGGCTAGACCCCATTGATTAAAGGTTTGAGCTCCTTTATCCAGATTCATTTGCAAGTCATGTTCATACTTGAATATGAACTGAAAAGTATCTTTTGATAGAGCAATACCTTGGGCCCGTTCATAGAGTTGCCACTTGCGCGGCATATCCAAGATGAGATCAGAGATGTCTTGATGATCTGGATTCAAAGTTCTACCCATCATGCTTATCCTGTTTCGAATGCAAGAGCTATATTCGTGGGTACTGGGGATCTGGTAGGGAGCTTCGTGTTCTTCCAAAGTCAAACCAGTGAAACAGAGATCGATAGGCTGATCCATCAGAAACTTGGGGAATTTCTTGATCGAAAAGCCTCGGAATCAAAAGTGATAAACTTTAACACTGTAGCGCAACAATAAAGCGTGAAATCCCAGACGGTGGAGATGCTCTTTCGGATTTAGTCGATGCTCAAAAGTTCAAAGTGAAAGCCTCTGAACCATCTAGAGAGTCCTAAGGAAAAAAACCCAATTTGAGTTGAGATCAAACTTAATTTTTTTTTATATTTGGTCTCACGGAATTATATTACTTACAATATCTTATATCAATACATCTAAAACAAATATATATATAAATACAAATCAACTGTTTACTTCTCACTCATCTCCTCTCTCATTTTTTTAAAGTGGTATATCTATAAAATTTGTTTAATAGGATCAAAATAAAATTATTAAAAATTGAAAAGCCGAGAAAAAATTATTACAAAGCAACACTAAAAGGTCATTATGAAACAAAACTTAACAACATTATTCATAAGCTATATCTTAAATATGTACTTTATGCTCATAAAACCAATAAATACATCTATTTTGATGCAATATAATCTAGACTAAATTGAATTGGATCAACCCCATAATAAAACTAGGTCCAAAATTACGATTATATAATGTGTATTTTTAAAATTTATAATTGTTGCATGTGATTTTTTTATTGGGTTCAATTGCATCCATGATGCATTATGTGCATCCGCCACTATTTTCTTTTTGTTACTTTATCATATTCCGTATTATACATATATCACACTAATATTATAACAGATGTTATGTTCATAATATGAGAGTTCCATTTTCGTCGAAAAACAATTGTTATTAACAAATATTAAAAAATAGAGGAAAATGACTAGATATAGACATTATAAAAATCTCAACTATTCTTTATTTTAGTTTTGTACAAATGCGAGACGTACTAATTTGCACGTTACACTTTACACCAAAAGAAATGCGGGTGTCTTTTAGAGTAAATTCATTTGTCCTTGTCAAATAAGCATCAACATAAATTAATACTATATACTGTACAATATGAGGATTCTTGAAAACACATGTAAAACATAGTTACAAAATTAATGATATTAAAATATCATATGACAATTAATGGTTTGCACACATGTTAAAAATATTAAGTTAGTGGTCATCATTTATTCACCCTTATCATCATCCATAAAACTTATAAAAAGACAATGATTGTTACTCATAATCATAAATACATCATTTTCCTAAATAAACAATTTTCTATAATTTTAAACTAATAAAATTTAAACAAATTTATAAATGTATTGAAATATAAGAAAATTGTCTATTTAAAAACAAAAACTTCTCTAAAACATTCTATATTTAAGAAGCATGGGAGTATATAATATGATGAAGACTCTTGAAAACACATGAAAAGCAAAGTTCTATAATATATAAGCTACTGATATTATATACTCAATGACAACTGATTAATAGCTGTATATCCATAATCCATCAAGACTAATAAAAAGTCAACATAACTCAAGCATATATAGAACCGAGTATTCATCTACATTTGGGGAAACTAAGAAGAAGTAAAAATGAAGAAGACAATTAGCATTGCCACTTTTTTGATGATCTTTTAGCCTACAACATAAATAATTGTATATAGATCAAACGAAATCATATACATTTCATTAAAATTTTTAAATGTTATTTTAAATGTTATTTCAAAAATCATATATACTTCTTTACTCGCTTGGAGGTGTTGCGTCGTCCGTTTTAGCCGCGGTAGCTATAGTTGGGTCGATGATTTTTTCTGGCATTGATTGCACCATCGAATCTCGTCTCTCTGAAAACTAAAATAAAGTGGAGAGGAAATAAAACTAAACCAAAACCTTTTATAGTGTGAGAAAAGAAAAACCAAAATAAATAATATTAATAAACTTGAGGACCAATAGTGTAAATAATGGAAATCTTCTAAGTTTTCGCTGGTGAGGAGAATGATTGTTCTAAGGGAGAACGATCGTTATGGTCTTTCTTCATATCGATCATTTTGATGGGAAACAATCAATCTGGTTGATCGTGAAATTCTAGGAGCTTTTGCACAGTCGTTCTATCAATCCGTAGCCATTCTATTGCATTAGAACGATCGTTTGGTAAAGAAGAATCCTTCTCTCTTCGGGGTAGACGTTTGTGGGAGGTTCTTCGAGGATGCGACACGAATCTGTACTAGTCTCAAAAAGATCGACAAAGTCAGCTATTGGACGCGTACGGGTTTCTTCTACGTCTGTTATTAAAACCAGTACAAGGTTGTCGATGGGACGAAGAGGAAGATATGAGATTGGCAGCGTCGGTGGTTCTTCGTGAAAGCCAACGAGGCCTCCGTCCCGTCGTGCGCTTACGACTATTCCATGAAATGGAATATGGAGATTGGTAGAGCCATGCGTCTATATTGCAATTTCTTCGTTATATGCTAATCGCTGTCTTTTTTTGTGCAGATCTCCCACTTCCTATTAAGAAGTTTCCGCCCGGCTTTTTCGACAACATCAGGAAGATAAAGGCGTTGGGGGTCGTCCTGTGGGATCAAATTACGCGGGTGAAAGTTAGCGAGCATCGTCTACGTTTTCTAGAGGTAGGTCATTTTAACGCGTCTATAAATGTGGTATACGCGGAGTCGTTGCTGATTATGCTTCATTTTTAGTTGATTGGGATCGTTGCCCCGTTGTTAAGTAGAAGGTCATGTCGGGCAACTTCGTTGAAGAGCTTAGAGCTATGGCTTTCAAGAAGCAAGCTGAAGTTACTGCGGCGTTGCTGGGATCAGTTAGAATGCCTGAAATGGTTGAAGGGGGTCAGGCCGCAGAGGTTGAAGCAACGAGTGGAGCTTCAAAATCTGTTGAGGACCCCGCCATTGCTCCCCTCTCTGGAAAAGCAGCTGGGAAACAGGTTCTTGAGGTCCCCGCGAAGCGAAAGAGGACCACGACGGATGAAGTTAGGGCGCAGAAGAAGGCTTTTAATGCAAAGCTCATCATCTCTGAACTTGTTTGCGATCCGACTCAGATCTTACCTGTGGATGCTGCTGACGATGGGGCTCAGGTGGACGAGCGTGTTGTCGTTAAGTTTAAAGAGGATGAAGAGGAGGATCTCGAGGATAAAGAGGGAGGCCTCGAAATGGAGCATGATGAGGCGATCCTTCTTGGGAGGACGCGCTATATAGAGGATACCGATAAGGTTCCTTTTGACTTTAATTATGATGACATCCTCTGAATGCATGAGGATCGCGCCGCTTATGGCAACTTGGTTCGTCAGTTGATTCCTCTTATGTATTTTTCGAAGGAAGATACGCAGGATAGATAAGACGAGCTGTTTGACGATTTTTCTGCGTCTTATATCAGGGTACTATCTGCGATTTGTTCTCTTAGGCGTTACGCTGGGTTGATTCTTCTTTTTTGAGCAGGCGGGGATGATGGCGAACCACATGTTTACGTGGTTCAACATGAAGGTGCGGTTGGCTCGTGAGGTGACGGTTCGCATGAGCAATTACGGGGATAAATTATCCAAGCTGTACAAGGAGGAAAAGAAAAGGACCAAAGACTTGGCGGATGTGGGGGCGAAGCTCGACGCGCAGGCACACGAGGGGCATTCACAGGCTAAAAGAGCGACTGCGCAAATGAAGTTAATCGAGGTTGAGTGCGATGCTGTGAAAGCCAAGAAAGACGGACTGGCCGTTTGTAATGTTGAGCTTGGGGATGACGTGAAGAGGCTTCGCAAGGAGAACCGCCTGCTTGCTACTCGGTACGATGATACGAACAAGGAGAGATCACATGTGCTTAGGAAGTACGACTCTCGCGTCAAGGAGAGAGTTGAAGAAGCCGAGAAGTCTTGAGCTGCATCAGTCGTACCGCGCTTTGCTTAAGTCCGTTAGTATTTGGAAGAGATGCGCGCAGCTCGGCCTTTGGACGAGGTCGTTGCTTGTTATCAGAAGGCTGGGGAGCTCTTTGACATAGTAGCGGGTTTCGGCGGGATGGTGCCCAACATTCTTTGCGAGTCGCTCGTTGAACAGCTCAATGCAAAGAAGGAGGCCAGGGATAAGATAACGGTGGTCGAGCTATCCGATGAGGATCTAGCAGGTCCATCGATACGTCGCGAGGAAGTTCCTCAGCCTGTAGATGATCAAGGTTCGTCGATTCAGCCTGTTGTGGCTAATGATGTGGCTGCTTAGCGCGGTGCTTTATTATCATCTCTCATTTTTTTTGTTGTTTTAAAATATGTTTGTTAAGCTGACGTCTCGGCATTGTAAAAACTCTTTAGTCACAATGGAAACCTTTTGTTTTAAGTTTTCTGTCTGCTTTTATTTACTTTGTTTTCTTGTGGTTGGTTCAGTGGTTCTTCGGCATAAGTGCGAGGTTACGTTAACCTCAGCTTTCCCTGTGCGTCCCAGGTCGCCGACGATCTTGCGAGTCTGGGCTCGGCTTATGGGGCGATCATGGTGCGCTGGGAAGT
>OVBE01011008.1:0-14513 GCA_900406425.1 Iberis pinnata
GGATTTCCCTAATGCCTGACGTTTTTATATTATAAGTTTACAACCGCTTTTTAATTATTGTTTTGATTCGACAAACCAAAATATTATTCTTGCTTTAGCCATTTTCGACTTTTAAACTGATCGTGTTCTTTGGTCTCTGTGGTTCGATACCCTATACTGTGCTATATTGATCTGTTCTCTGCAGCATTAGTTTAGGATTAAATTCTAAGCATATCACAGATACATGCAAAACCCTTGAGTAATCTCATGGAATAGCACTAAATCAATGTTTGAGATATTTACAAGGAAACCTTACTATATGATTAGAGTTTAAAAAATCGACAAAAGAAGTAATATTAATTGGCTACATCGATAGCAGTTACAACGTTGATCCATATGACGATAAAAGCAAAACAAGTCATGTGTTTTACCTTAATGGAAGTCCGACTACATGGTGTTCACAAAAGGAAGATATAGTGGTGTTGTCTTCATATGAGGCCTAGTTTCTGGCAAGAACCAAAGCTGCAAGACAAGCAATTTAGCTACAAGAGTTGCTAAGTGAGATAACCGAAACCGATTGCGGAAAAGTTATCATTAACATTGATAACCAATCGGCGATTTCTCTAACCAAAAATCTTGTGTTTCACGCTCGAAGTAAACACCTACATACCATGTTTCATTCTGTCAGAGAATGTGTCGAAAATGGGAGGATATAAGTAGAGCATGTTCCCGAAAACGAGTAGAATGCGTCTATTCTAACAAAAGCACTTGGAATGATCAAGTTCAAAGAAATGAGCGATCTCATTGGCTTAAAAGATCTAGGCAAAAAAGATGTCAAGTTTAGGAGGGAGAATGTTGGTTTAAGCTTGGCTTGAGAAACAAATAATCATATTTTAAAAGGATAAGATAAGGTTTAGGATATTTTAGGAGTTATCAACATATTGTATTTCTTTATTTAATGGTTTTCTTTATTAGAATACAATTAGGTTTTGTGATACCTATATAAAGGCATGTCGAGATATGATTGTTTTTAAGAGAGGTTTTGAGAGTTTGTGTGAGAGCTTAAGTTTTGAGATTATTTTCTTAAGTTAATAAAGAGCGTTATTTTCATAATCAATCTTGACCTAAATATCAATTGCTTTGAAACAAGAGTTTTTCGTAGGCGCAGAAACTCAAATCTAGATATAATAGTGCTTTTTATTTTTAGTAAACTTATGAATCTCGTTAAACCAAAACCACTTTCTTTTGCAATTACGTTTAGAAGGTGTTTATGTAGAAACGAATTGTTATGCTTTTTTTATTAATTAGCTTTTTTAAAATTGTGCTTTATGTAGAAACTTGGCTTAAATCTTCCATGATATGTTGGATTTCACTTTCTTAGACTTGATTTACGAGTGGTTTAAAAAATATATTGTATACTATGCTTGTAAACACTTTAGTTACTTAGCAGAAGCAGCCATGAGCAGTACTAAATTTATCTTTCTATTACATTTTCTAGCCGGCGACATGTAGATTCATATTCCCAGTCGCCATTTACATAATACCAAAAAGAAAGAAACAAATAAATAAATTATTAGAGTTTCTAAAAACATAACTCTTTGAAAAAGTAAGATAGCTACAAAAGCCATCAATGAGCTTTTAATTTGCAGCTAATGAAGCAGCTTCTTCAAGTCTTTTCCATGTCAATTCTCTTTGTTCCAACATCACACTAGCCTTAGCTTCTTTCTCTGAATGTTGTTTCTCACATTCTTCAAACAGCTCAGTGTCCATCTCCATAAACATTCTTCTAACATTTTCAGACAAACCATGCACAGCTTGGTTCCAATGTCCTTTCATGTTCCTCTCCAATGCTTCAAAGATTATCGGAAAGATCATGTCTTTGTTTTGAGCAATTAGGCCTACTATGTGTTCATTGTTCCACAAGAAAAGAGTTCTCTCTGCCACCTGCATTACTCGCATCTCTCTTATCAACAATTACATTTAGGGGTTGGCATTCATTTTTTGGGTTCAGTTTGTTCGGTTTTCAGTTTAATCGGTTAGTAATTTTTTTTTTTTTGCTGAACTGAACCGAATATAACTTCGGTTCGGTTCGGCACTTGGTTTTTTCAGTTCGGTTTTTGTTGTTATCATTTTTAAAATTAGGTTTGTTCGGTTCGGAAAATTTAAATATATTTCTGTTTAGTTATTTTTGGTTAATTTTCAGTTTATTCAGTTAATTTTAGCAAATGTGGTTCGGTTAATAAAGTATAAAGTAAAATTGTTCGGTTTGCTATCGCCGAACCGAACTGAAGACCGAACTAAAATTAATAATCCACTGATTGGTTTATTCTCAATCGAGTAAACCGAACATCAGCTCGGTTCGGTCAAAATGCCTACACCTAATTACATTCCATAACTCAAAATCCCTTTTAACTTTTAAGACTTCTTGTATTTATGTCAATTTCGCAAGAATCGAACTCAAAAGAAAACATAATGAGTTTAAGAAATGAACCTGGAAGTGTGCACTATTAAGACATTTCCCAATTTGTGTAAACAGAGGAACAACAAAATGTTGAAACTCTGATGGCTCTGTAGCATCCAAAACTTCTTCTAACTCTCCTAAGAACAAAACCTCCTTTTGACAATTCGTAACCGGCCAATACTTCAACAACCCGCGGATCACAGTATCAGCCAATTTGTAATCTTTCTCTACAAACTGAGTCACGCAGTACGACAACTGCTGGTGAAAAATTGAGATACCTTTCGACTTATGTAAAGGCAAAATAGCTTTCACAAGATACAATCTATGCTCTTCTCTCATTGGTACTGTAAATCCATTGATCACACTTCCTAGAATCTCTAATAACTCTCCCATGCCAATGCATCTCTCAGTCTCATACAAAAACTTATAGAAAATGTTGTAAATCGAACACCTGATAAACGGTCGATGAAATATGAACTTCCCATAGATCCTATGAAGAACAGTTTTCAAATATTCCCTCTCTCTAGGATCCTCAGAGTCGAACAAATCGAGTAATCTCGATACGAATGTGTGATTGATGAACATTTTCGCTATCTTTGGTTCGATTTCTGAAGACACTACATACCGTAAAAGAAGCTCGTAAACAAGCTGCAAATGAGGCCACCATGGTTCAAGATAAGGCTCTTCTTCCTCAGGATCATTACCTTCAGGAGGAGCTCCTGTGAATTCATGATGTGCCGGTGGGAGACATCGGAAAATGTTAGCTGAAACCATTCTTATAAGCTCACTCTGCATTGTCTCATTAACTTTAGCTGATGAAGAGTGAAGAAACTCAACCAATTCAAGAAGCGTTTGCCTCTTGATCTCTTTCTCTCGTGGCATTATCAATGTATCGGAGAAATCACAATGGCAAGAACACATGTGAGCCTTTTTCATGAAGAGGAGAGGTCGATCTGAGGAAGAAACGTCTTTTAACAATGGAAGTACTTCGAGGGTTGGTTTGGATGTGAACATTGGTTGATTTGGTGCCGGTGAAGGAGACGGAGCCGCCGTATGAGATTCGCCATTTGAAAATGGCACCGATGAAGCAGCGGCGGTGGTAGTACGACTGGCTCGTACGACGTTGTTGCCGGGGATGTTATCTTGGTGATATTGATCCGATTTGTTGAATTTCTTCTGACCCAATTTCATTATTTTGTTGAACATTTTCGGATTTGTGATTAAAAATGTAATCTTTTTGTTTTTGATCTTCAAATGGATTGATCATAACCCTAGAAAGAAAATAAAGATTCGTCGTAAGAGGAAATGAGATTAAAAACGAGAGTATAAATTAAAAAGATGAGGAAGAAGAGATTTTTACCTCTAAAGCGATGAATCAAGAGTAAATCTGAGATTGGAGATGGAGGAGGAGAAGAATTAGGACAAACGGATTGTTCAGACAAAAACAGTAAGCCAGAGAAAATGATGTCGAAGATGAAGGAGGAGATTAATTTTGGTAAATTGAGTTTTAAATTATTATTATTATTATTATTGTCTTGATTTTGTGTTAATTAAAAGCCTTATTTTGTCTTATTTCACAGAAATGATATTTTATAAGTTTCAACTGATTACAATTATAGAAATATTTTTTCGTTAGAAAAATAAGAATTATAGTATTACATAACTACATAATAATAATAATTCAGTAAAAATAATAATTTTCATGATTGGATAATTTTTTGAGAAATTTTGCTTTTCACTTTTTTTATAGTTTTTCCTATAAAATGGAGAATTTTTTTAGTTATACATTTCAGATATGCAACCTCATTTGTTGATCTAAAAAAAATCTACTAAATAAAAATATGAGTTTTAATTTATTTATAATAACGTTGTGTACTAATTGAACCATGCATTGCGTAATGTGATCACTGTCAAATCTAAATTTATTTGTCTAACAATTAAATACAATAGATGCATTTTAAAAGTAATGTCGGCACCAACGATTCCTTAAGAAACGAAATAGTGCCACGTGTCGGGTAGATTCATTGTGTAAGTGTACATGCAAACATCCCACGTGTCACCTATCTGCATGCAACTCCAACACTTTCGTTAGATAAATAGACACAAAGCCATCGACTCTCAAGATTCAGGCCGCCTACCCATCGATACAAGAGCGATCATCATGGTGGCTAAAACGTTTATACTAGCCGTAACATGCACGGCCTTCTTCTGCCATGTGGCAGCTTCTATAGAAGATCTCACCATACGCCAAGTCACAGACGATCCGCTTCTCATCAATCTCGTAGGGACACACACGGAGAGCAAATTCCAGGTGTTCATGTCGGACTACGGCAAGAACTACTCCACGAGGGAGGAGTACATCCACCGTCTCGGGGTATTTGCTAAAAACATCCTCAAGGCGGCGAAGCACCAGATGTTGGATCCCACCGCCGTACATGGGGTCACACAGTTTTCTGACCTAACGGAAGATGAGTTCAAGATGACGTACACAGGACTTGCCGATGTTGGCGGTGGTGGTGGTGGCCGTGTGGTTGGAGGTGAGGCTCCCATGGTTGAGATTGAAGGATTGCCCAAAGATTTTGACTGGAGGGAGAAAGGTGCAGTTACTGAGGTCAAAGATCAAGTATGTTCTTCTATCTACCTATGTTTCGTTTCAACTTAATTATAATTATGCACACTTAATTTGTTTTTTTTTTAGCACATAGTTTTCTTTTACAGAGTGTTTGGTAATAGATAGCTTGGGAGCTTCGTTATTGTTAAATTTAAGTAATAGAGATAGATTAGGATAATTTAATAAAAGCATCTACTATATGTATATATACAAACAAAACGAGTATATATGATTAGGGTTGCTTCTTTGATAGGAACAGAGGAAGGATATATATGATCTTTGTATTTATTTTCGGCCAAAATTATAAACAAGAGAATCTAATGAAATTGTAGCTCTTGTGTTTTTTTTGTTCTATATTGTCACCATGTACTATGTAATACCAATCAACAAATACCTTAATTAGATTATTCTATTATCAAGTTGCAGACTTTTTAGAAGAGTATTCTATAAGTTCAAGGATGGTGAATGCCATATGGACTTTAATGAGCATTTAATTTTGGATGTGAAGGGTTCATGTGGATCGTGTTGGGCTTTTAGCACAACAGGAGCAGTTGAAGGAGCCCATTTTGTCTCCACAGGGGAGCTTGTTAGTCTTAGTGAACAACAACTAGTAGATTGCGATAAAGTGGTATGTGTTAATCCATCCATTTAATTATTTTCAACCCTTTTCATATTAGTATCAATACTAATTTTTGTTCACAACTTTCATTGATACATACGAGTATAGTGCGATCCAAAGGAGAAGAAATCATGTGACAGTGGATGTGGTGGTGGACTAATGACAAATGCATATGAGTATTTGAAGGAAGCAGGAGGCTTAGAAGAGGAAAAATCATATCCATACACCGGTAAACGTGGTCATTGCAAGTTCAATCCCAACAAGGTTGCGGTGAAAGTAGCGAACTTCACGAATATACCATTGGATGAGGACCAAATTGCAGCAAATTTAGTTCAACACGGTCCTTTAGCAGGTGATATTTAACTACCTTTTATGTTTTTTATAGTTTCTATTAGGCAAAAGAACTCTAATGTTGTTGTTGTTGTTGTTTTGTTTGAACACAGTGGGATTAAACGCTGTGTTCATGCAAACGTATATAGGAGGAGTGTCATGTCCTCTTATATGTAGCAAGAGGAAGCTTAATCATGGAGTACTTCTTGTTGGGTATGGATCAAAAGGGTTTTCAATCTTGCGGCTTAGCAATAAACCATATTGGATTATCAAGAACTCATGGGGCAAGAAGTGGGGAGAGGATGGGTACTACAAGCTGTGTCGTGGCCACAACATGTGTGGGATTAACTCGATGGTTTCTGCAGTGGTCACTCAAGTTTCTTCCTAAATGGGTCTTGACTCTAGTTTTCTTGAAGAATATTTCTTGGTTTTTATTTAGGAAGTTTCATGTTTTTGAACTCAAAAGTGTTTAACTTTTGGTATTGGGCGTCCTTGTGCAACTGCTTTCCTGTAGCAACAATGTGATGATTTATATATTTTATCTTAGAAGTATGATCTTTAGTACTCACTACCTACTTGTAGATAAAATCTGTGTTCAAGAAAACGATATAGACATATCTTTTTAAGCATTATTATTATTGGGTTTTTTTCGTTTGTGTTATTAGAGCAATTTTATGACAAGCCCAATACAAAACTTAAAGGCCTCAGAAGTCCAGATGTGTTGAGGGTTTACTCGCAATGTAATATCATCGTTGCGTATTTTAATTTTGCTGTATTTTTTATTTTTTTTTTGCCGTTGACATGGGATAGAGACCCAAAATTGTTACAAAAGAATGGATTGTTGATCTTTATATTTTTATTTAGATCACATCTGATGATCAAAAGAGATAAAGCTCAAATGCAAAGGTTACTTCTTAACAAAAACTAAGATCTTAAGCCACTCTTGTCCTCAAAGGACAAGGTTTTAAGCCAATGGGATAGCTAGCTGTCACGTACATAAAGTTTTTGGTATGAGAGTAGCTCTTTGATTGTTAATTCTGGACGTTCAAATATATACTTCTAAGTGTTGAAAATCTCGTAGCCGAAGGAGTTTTGAGTGTTTGTCATTGTGTTATGTTTTTGTTTGCTTAAAAGACCAATTTCTTAACTTTGTCTAAAACTCACAATTTTTTTTCTTCTTTATACATCCTATCCTCTGTATCGTTTCAGAGTTAAATTTTTTCAAATATATCGTTTTACGCTTTCAATTACCTTTCTCTCTCTAATTCAATTCCTCTCTTCTCTCTTCTTTTGCTTACCACCGTCACTTTCACTTTCTCCGGCGGCGTCCGACCTTTCGCCAGCGCCGACCGTGTAAATACTTTATTTTCTTTTCTTTCTTCTTTTCGGTACCGGATCTCCTTCTTTTGGTCTCGTTTTCGTCGAAATTTCCTTCATCCCGCTTCTCAACCGCTTTATCTCCTTTCCACTAAGCCGCGAAGCTTTGTTCATCCTCTCCGGTTCCAGATTTTTGCTGTCGATTTTCTTGTAAGGCGTTTAGCCTTTCAGAAACCGTGCATGCCTGTAATACTTTGTTTTCTCGCCGGACCTAGATGGATATATGCACAGCTTTTGCAACGGTGGTGGTGGCTCAGGAGGATGGTGGTTGTGCTCATGATAATTGGAGTTCACGGCGTTTTCGATAGCTTCCCGGAGCCAGTTAGCTGGATGATGTTCTCCTACCCAGATTTCTTTTCCGTTGTCGCCGGTGGTCTTGCATGGTGGTGGATCTGGCTCGCCGGATTCGGTTTGTCTGGAGTGCAGGTGGTTCTCTTGGATGACGACAGTGGAAAGGAAAGTTGGTCTAGGGCAACTTCATTTCGGTTGGGCTTACGTCTGGGCCCAATTTTGTTTCTCAAATGGCCCACTATTTTGGTTAAAGCCCTTTTCTTTTTGATTTTGTATTACTATAAGTTAAGTCTTTTTTTGTTTTTAAGTCGTTTTTTAGTTTTCTTTAAAGTTAGAACAGTTCCCAATTTGGAGCAGTTACCCTATATCTCGCTGGTTTTTTCAGCTTGGTTAACAAGAGGTACTCCTACATTGGTAGGAACTTATTCTCCTATTTTGATAGGAGATTTCTCAAGCTCAAATCTAGGGAGCTTTTTTACTTTGCTTTTAAGCATTGTCTTCGACTTAATGTCGAATTTGTATCACCCTTTTATGGGTCAGTTTATACCTCGTTGTAGGTTTGTATCTACCCATTTATGGGTTCTTGTTCTTAACTTTTAATGAAATACTATTGGCGACAAAAAAAAATTAAATTAAATTTAAGATTAATAAAATAATTGTAGTATTTTCTATTTTAATAAGTTGTTTTTTTAGAAAACAAAAATTTATTAAATCATGGGTAAAATTTTTAAATTGACATTTATTTTGACACAAAATAAGTATACGTGAAATTTAGCAAAAATAATCTTTATGGATTCTCCAAAATATGGAGTAAAATATATATTGAAGAGAAATGCAAAAACTGAGCAGAAAAAGATGAAAAAAAAGAAAGTCCTTTTCCTTTTCGCGAACTTCGTCTGCGCCGATTGCTCTTCTCTTCGTAGGGAATGATTTCTCTTCATCATCTCAATCGGCTCATTATATTCTAAAGCTTTCTTTCTAGTCTGGCAGGACCGTCGGACCCCAATTTGGGCTCGGGTACTGTTGACCTAGAGCACCAATCGAAGATCAGACAAAATCGTTCGGACCAAGCTGTGCCTAGAGGTACAAAATTTGAGTCCTTGAAAACCTCTAACCCGGAAATGAAAGTTCAAAACTCTACATCTGAATCAAAATCAGGACGAGATTTGCTTGTTTCTCTTCAAGCTAGAATGGAAAAGAAAAAAGACTCATTTAGTTGGAATTAGGAGAGCTATGTGTTAAAATTACTAATGATGTTATCAAAAGAAACCAGATGAACTGGGAAGAGTTCATTATAGGCCAATTCCATGGATCCCTCCCGTCCAAGGGAGCTCTCTATGCAATTTTTAATGGAATATGGAGCCGGATATCGCGAGATATCACTATCTCCAGAATTGGCCTGAAAGCAGTCCTGATCTGCATCCCATCTATGGAAACAAGGAAAAGAGTCTTGGTTCATGGGATTTGGCATATCGAAGGACAAACCAAGTTTGTCGTTGACTGGGAATCGGGTCTTTCGCCAGTTATGGTAGAGCTTACTGAGGTTCCTGTATGGCTGGAATTTTGTGGTGTACTGCCTCAGTTTTTTCACCAGGACGGATTAGAGCATGTTGCAGGTCTTCTTGGCTCACCTCTATATCTTCATCATTCAACAACTAATTTGATTGATCTCGAAGTGGTGCGGGTCTTCACAATCATTAACCCGCTAATCTCTCTACCAGAAGCGGTTCATGTCCAGTTTGAAACAGGAGAAATCCATCATATTCAAGTTCACTTTCCTTGGCTCCCTCCAATATGCGACTTGTGTAAGCAAATTGGCCACTCTATTCGAAGATGTCCCTCAACACCGATATTATGTAAGCTCTGCTCCTCTAGAATCTACAAATCAGAAGACTGCTCAAGGTTCAAGAGTCATGTAAAAGACCAGCCTGTTACTAACAGGAAAAATCCGGCAAGGCGTAAAAAAGAAAAAGCTTTGGGCTCAATTCATAAATCTGATGATGGTCAGACTGCTGATGGTCCGTCTTCGAAAGCCATCAAGAAATCTCGTTCTCAAGGAATTCTCATCTTAGATCTCAATCAAAAGAAACAAGAGAAAGTGGCTGCAAAATCCAAGAACAAAGAGAAACTCAAAGGTATAACTAAGGCTTCCGACGATGACTCATCATCCTCATCTTCATCTTGAGATCATGATGATGAAGATTCATCTTCCAAGCATTACTCGGAGGACGAGGAAGATCCAAATGTGAATGACAAGTTTATCGAAGTGATTTCTAAGAAGCAACTGAAATTAGAAAAAGTTGCCTTGAAGAGAGGGCAGCAAACAAAACCTAAATATTAATGATAGTCACTTACGTTTTTTGGAACTGTAGGGGATTTAATAAGAACATAAAGCACAGGAGCTTCAAGCATTGGTTTCTGCAGAATAGGCTGCCTTTTGGTAGTTTAGTAGAAACTAAAGTGAAGCATTATAAGGCTACACGCATTTTGCAATCCATTTTTCCTTCTTGGAACTGGGAAGGAAATTATGAATTCTCAACACTAGGCAGAATCTGGGTTGTCTGGGAAGGTTCTGTGGACCTAAGGATTCTCCATAAATATGCACAAATGATCACTTTTGTAGTTAAAATACCAAATGATGGGTTTTCAGAAGTTATCTCTTTCGTTTATGCTTACAACATCAAATAAGCTCGCCGGTCCCTGTGGCAAGACTTAGCAAGCATAGCTTCTCTTCCAATTTTATCAGCCTGCCAGTGGGAAATTTTAGGTGATTTTAATCAAATGCTCAACCCGTCAGATCACTCTTCAGGAAGCACTAGAATTCCCAGTGGAATGTCAGAATTCAGAGATTGTCTTCGAGAACTGGATTTAAAGGATCTAAATTTCAGAGGAAGATACCATACTTGGTGGAATAAGCAAGATGATAACCATATACTAAGAAATTAGACGTGGTTATAATCAATGATAAGTGGCTCATTTCCCACCCGGATTCGTATGCATTTTTTATTTTCCGTATTTCTCGGATCACTCTCCATCGGTTATTATCCTGCCTCGACCTATTAAAACGAAGAAACCATTCATATTTTCTCATCGATCATAAGGAGTTTATTCCAACAGTTCAAGAAGCATGGACCACTTACCAGGTTATGGGTACTGCTCAGTTCATTCTATCCAAAAACTCAAGATGATGAAGAACCATCTTAAGGATCTAAGTCGCATCCACTTCTCTGATCTTGAATTGACAGTAAAATAAGCACATGGAAATCTGCTAGCAAAGCAAAATAACCTGCTAAATAACCCGTCTACACTCACAACTTATGCTGAGAAAAAAGCCTTTAAGACTTAGGCTACCCTTGATGTAGCAGAGGAAAAATACCATCACCAGCGCTCGCGGGTCAGATGGGTCTCGGTCGATTATACTAAATCGGCTTTCTTCAACCGAATGGTAGAAGTTAGAAGATCAACGAATCGTATGTTTGTACTAACACAAGACAATGGACATATATTAACCAATTAGATTGACATAGAGAATCATTGTATCTCCTACTTCAAGTCCTTACGAGGATCGCCTCGTCCTCCGCTTTCCAGAGAGGATCTTATCAGAGTAAGGAACCTTCCTGCTTCTAAGTGCAATATGGAGCAAAAAGAAAAACTTGCTGCCAACATAACTATTGATGAATCATCAATGTTATCAAAGATCTGTCGATGAATAAAACGCCAGGTTCGGATGGCTTCTCTGCTGAATTTTTTAAATCGACTTGGCCCATAACTAGACCAGATGTAATCTCATCCGTCAAGGAGTTTTTTGAATCAGGAAAAATTCTCTCTCAATGGAATGCTATAGCAATAACATTAATCCCGAAGAAAGTCGCAACGGACAATATTAAAGATTTTAGACCTATCTCATGTTGTAATATGATCTACAAGAGAGTCTCTAAGATTTTAGCTAAGAGATTGGAAGTTGTCTTGCCAACTATAATTTCCAATAACCAATCATCTTTTGTAAAAGGAAGACTCTTATCGGAGAACATCCTTATAGTAAAAGAAATGGTTCAAGGATTCAACCAAAAATCAATCTCATGTCGAGGCCTTTTGAAAGTTGATCTCATAAAAGCCTTTGATTCATTGAATTGAGATTTTCTTGCTTACCTTACTAATGGCTTTTGAGTTCCCTGCGAGATTTATTGCATGGATTAAGGAATGTATTACTACCACAACTTTCTCTATTATGGTTAATGGGGAACTCTGCGGATTCTTCAAAGAAAAAAAAGGTCTTCAACAGGGAGATCCACTTTCCCCTCTCCTTTTTGTTCTAACTATGGAGAGCTTTTCACAAATGATCTTAAAAGGTTTAGAAGAATCTAGAATTGGTTTTCACCCTCTTGGGAAGAATCCCAAAGTCACTCATTTTGCATTCGTGAATGATATTATGATCTTGTTCGACGGCAAGCTTAATTCTCTACATGAATTATCAAGGCTATTAAGTGATTTTTATAAGCTCTCGAGTCCTTCCATGAATAAAGAGAAATCTGATTTATTCATAGCTGGGGGTAAAGAAACATAGGCGGATAATGTCAGCAGGTTGGGTTATTCAATCGGAAAATGGACAATTTGGTACTTAGGTTTACCTCTTCTTCAAAGAAAACTTTGATTTAAAGATTACTCTCCTTTGATGGATACACTCTCGTCCAGATTTAACTAATGGACAACGCGTTAACTCTCATTCTCGGGATGACTCCAATTGTTATCTTCAGTTATTTTCAGCCTAATTAACTTTTGGTTCTCAGTTTTCTCCATCACGTAAGGGTGCATTAAGAAGATATAAGTGATGTGTAATAGTTTTCTTTGGACTGGATCTCTGGAAAATAGTAAGAAGGCAAAGATTGCATGGGAGACAGTATGTTTACCAAAGCAAGAGGGTGGACTAGGGCTTCAAAACCTACTAATGTGGAACAAAATACTCAATCTTAAGCTAATATGGCTTATTTTCTCAAGCAGCAGATCACTGTGGGTAGCTTGGATTCGTAAACACTTATTCAAGGGTGGTTTCTTATGCAATTCAATGGAAATGCAAAATACTTCTTGGACTAGTGCCATGCTGCTTAGACTAAAACCCTTAGCAAAAAGATTCATTGAAGTTAAAGTCAACAATGGACTTGCTGCTTCATTTTGGTTTGATAATTGGAATTCTCTTTGATCTTTGATTGAATCTGCAGGTATTTCTGAACCTCTTCGTTTTGGTCTTAGATTAAATACAGTAGTTTTGAAAGCAGTTAATAGAGGAAACTGGAAGCTGCCACTGATGCGTCTTTGTAGAGGAGGTATTGGCCATGTGGCCGATATGCTTCAGAGAAAACCAGTGCCAACTCTTGCATCTGGTTTAGACAGGTTCCTTTGGGGAGAAGAAGGGAACAAATTGGAATCTTTATCCGCTAAGAAAACTTGGGAAATCATTAGATCGCGAGCAGAGCAAGTCACATGGTCTAACGCGTTCTGGTTCAAGTGTAGAGTCTCGAGACATGCATTTACTTTTTGGGGCTCTGCAACATGATAGATTACCACTAAAATTGAAACTTTATGCTTGGGGTTTAAGTACAACACTGAACTGCCCTATTTGTGACACCGTCGAGGAAACAAGAGATCATTTATTATTCCATTGCCAGTTCGCGATCTCGCTATGGTACATGACTCTCCGGAAGCTGTGCCAACCTGCTGTTGTTTACTAATTGGAACGTTTTCATGGCTTGGCTCTCGGGAAGGACAATAGGCCTATCACCAACATCTAAAAGGATAGCAGCACATGCGACAATATACTGGATTTTTCGATCCAGAAACACCAAGGTACATGACAACACTGCACAATCTCCTGCTCAGACTTTCAAAATTATTGACAGATCGGTTAGGGATACATTTCTTGCGCACAAGGACATGAAAAAATGTAGAGGCCTCTTGGCTAAATGGTTCACTAATTAGTAGTTAAACGCTAATTAGACTTATTAGTAGTGTATGCGTTTTTGGTTTTTCTCGCCTAACACCAAATAATTATGGCTTTTGTAATCCCATCAGTTCTAATTTGATATATAAAATTTACATTCTATAAAAAAAATATATATGCAAAAGACTCAATTGGTAACATTGTTCTTTTGGTATAAAAATTAATTCATAGATTTCCAAAAAATTTATTATTGTATCATAACCAATATAACACTCTATAATGCTTTTGTTTGGTTTATAATCTTTAAAAACCAACCATATATCATGTCTTTAAGTTAAGCACTAGAGAATTGGAACCTTTTCTTTTTAAAAAGACACAGCTGATAATGAGTATACTGACATGGGCACAATTATTCTCTCCATTTGATTTTGGGCCGGCCTTATCTACGGTTGAAGAGAGCTTGGTCACAGTCAAGGCTTATGCTACGACATTTTCATTATCGATTTTGTACAGTTTTGTCTTTTTGCGTTTGTTTGATTCGATTGTCACATAATCCTTAAAATATGACAATGATTTGCAACTTGTGTTATATAAACTCTTCAAAATGCATAGGTATGATTTATATAATGCATAAAAATCATAAAAAAAAATTCTATGCGTCCGAGGATAGATAAGCAGGGTACATCACATAATTATTTAGTTAAGTAGTACTAGCTACGGAAAGTGTCATGCTAATCATATTTTTACGTAATATGCTAATTGCTAATTCGACAAGTAGATAAACCATTATGTTTATGTGAATATGGTAATTTAGTAACTCTAGGATTCTTGATTCTTGAACATAACTCGTTGCACTGTTGGAACTCAAATTTTAAACAATGAATTTTACCAATGTTCCGGCAAGTTCTCC